>CM068301.1:37924691-38127395 GCA_034768395.1 Linum lewisii | reverse complement strand
GGAGATTGGAGTCGAGCCAAGCATGAGGAACTGGACCAGAGGTTCATCAGGGAAGGATGCAGGGTGCTAACCCTTGATGACCGACAGAAGATCAATAATGGAGGCAAAAGCCCGAAGGACCCTGCCCCGGCCCCGGCGGATATGGCCAACCAGCCCCTGCCTCGGCTAACCCTACTCCACACTCAGAATCTGGCGGACAAGTTGAAGCCAGAAGACTCAGGAGGTCAAAAGACTTGGGAGGAACCTCACTTGTCCGAGGAAATGTCCAGCAGAAGGCCAGAGCAGCCCGGCATCACCAAAAACCCTAGCTCCGGATCCGGAGCAGTTGATGCCGAGCCGGTCACCGGCACCAAAGGACGCCACCCGACCACCCGGTCACCCGGAACCCACAGTAATTACAGAAATGCCACCGCGCGGGTTCCGGGCACTTTTCCTAGCCGCGTCCGGAGTCCAGCCCGCGCCCGAAGGATTTCCTAGTCCCACCCGGACAAGGACACCCGGTGTGCCCTAATCCGCCCGAATTAGGGTTTTGCTCAATTTTGCCGGTTTTAGAGTTTTAATCTCGGACAACTATATTTATTTTAACATTTTCTTCGGACTATCTTTTAGGATTATTTTAGTCTTTCCTTGTTAGAGTTGGAACTGGTTTTTGCCACCCTTGGGCTATAAATAAAGGCTTCGGCCGCCAATGTAAGACAGATTATTGATTATTGAAATTTCAGAACTAAGTTCTTTTCCCTTCAAGTCTTTGCTCGTTGTTGCTTAGCTTAAGGTTTGGTTTATCATCAAAGGCTATCATCCTTTGTTTGTGGCACCAATTCGACCGAATACCTTGGGGGTTCCTAAGTCTATACTTAGTGGATTTAAAGTGTTCTCCGCGGTTTCATTAGTTAGGTTCTCGTGGGGCTGATAATATAGTTTTGGGTGTTGAGTCCATCCCTTCCTGGAGAAGGCGGTTCGCATCAGTTGATAAATCAAAATACAAGTCCTCCAACTCTTTCAACCGATAGATGTTAGGGTTCGGTTCACCAAAAACCCTAGGCAACGAAAGCTTAATAGAATTTTCTATTTTCTATTTTCTCTATCCCTTCTTCTTAAGAACAAGCTATAATGAACAGAAACTAGGGCAGATTGCCTTTCTTTTTCTTTTCTTTTCTTTTTCTTACAAAGCTTCGAACAATAGAGAACAATAGATTGGATTTTCTAGACTAATTTTCTAATATCACGGAAACAAAGATAGATAGGGTTTTTTCAAGGATTTTTCTAAGACTGAAAATAAAGGATATGAATCCAGGGTTTCAAACCTGAAGACTGGGATAGATTGCGGTTCCTCGAGTTGAACCGAAGCTCTGATACCAAAACTAGTGTGAACCGCCGCAACCGTGGGCAGACGACCCTAACCACCGCAAGTCTTGAACCTTCGCTCGATCACCTTTGGCACCGGGGGCGGATTAGTACTAGGACCCGTCGGCTATATAACAGCCGGGAACCCGTAGTGTCCAGGAATGGCTCCACGAGAGAAGGGGAATACTTCTAACGATAATACCTATTCTAAGCTATGCACGCAGCATAAAACTAAAGAATTGAGAGAACAAAGTTCTTATTTGATTAATTGATTCAAAAGGGTTCGTTGTTACAATGAGGCCGAAGCCTCTTATTTATAGGTGAGGAAAGGAGAACAGGCTCTCCTTTTCCTCCTATGAAATAGCTAATAAACTAATAAAGAAATACATAAAAAAGGACTGAAATTCGGAGCCTTGTTCACCAAGGAAAAGACTCCTTCCTAAACAAGAACTCTAATAAAGAAAGCTGGAAAATTCCTAAAAAACAGCTACACGGGTTCTGGAAGAATCAGCCGAATAAATAGTAAATTAATTCAGAAAATTAAGCCCTTTGGCATACTTCTAGAAGATTCTATGGGCTACAACTTTCGTGTTGAGCATCAGTCCTAATTCTGTCTCCAGGTAGCCCATATTCGTCAATCTTCGTCAGACTAGAAATCTGTCCAAAACTGGGAAATCCTAGCTTGATTAGGATTTCTTGTTTGGAGGTACTTGGCTTCTTCTCTCCATTTCCCGCGTTCATTATGGTCGAGCATCCTTCATTGGATCAGGCTCAGGACGTGGCCTGATCCTAGCTCCTAGTATTTGCTCCCTCGGATCAGCACCCGAGCTCCACTCCTTGATGCTTAGGCCAAGCATCACTTGGACTTGTTCTAGACCTATCTCCCTCAATACACCTCCAAATTCAGCTCCGTTTGTTGGAGGGTGCTCCTGAGACTTAAAGCTACCCAGGGATGCTGTAAACTGCCAAAATGCACGGGCCAATTGTTGGCTGGTCCAAAAGCACGTTTCTGTGGTGCCCGGCGCTCGGTCCAGCGCACAGGGCTGGCTCAGTGCTAGGCCTTTGTCAATTCTGGCCAAGCCTTCTGCTTTCTTCTTCATCCAGGCCTTCAGGGATGCTCTCAAGGGGTCTTTATTGGCTGGTGATGGTCCGAGGCTCGTGGCACTGATCATGGGGCCTAGTTTAGGTACTAGGCCTAGTTCTCGGTCGGCTCCGGGGCCTGTCTTCGTGCTCCAGTGAGTTCCAGTCGGGCCCTTTCCTCTCGTCCTCCGCCGATGCTCTACGAAGGCTCCTAGAGACTCCCAATGCTCCTCTTTACCTCCAGGGCTCGTGGCCATCATGTAACACCCATCCCAAACCGACCCGAGTTCACCCGTGGTCGAACCGGTTTGAGTGCTACTTGAAGAACCAGCTTTTAAAGAAAAGAGTAAAACGCAGCGGAAAAAGAAACAACTTTTAAATAAAAGCTCAAAGACAACCGAAGGCCTTCATTACATAAAAACCGAAATCTGAAACCAAATCTCAAAACGATTACAAAATTCCCAACCAAAGGTGTCAACTGAAACTAAATTTAAAACAATGGTCACTCCACAATAGCTTCCTAATTCTTCACTTCACCACTCCAACCTGCAACTCCTCCGAACTCAACCGAACACCTGAAAAGAGAAACTGGGGGGGGGGGATCAGCTTCCTAATGAAACTGAGTGAACCCATGGGTTTAACTATGCGCCGAACCTAACCTGAAGAAGTGATCCCAACTTCTCACGAGACACCAACAATGGAATCAGACTCAACCTTTACCAGTTTTAATTCTCTAAACAGTCTAAGTGATCACATAGGTGCAGTTCCAAATCAACACTTACCATCCTCAATAACATCCATGAATAACAGAGAATCATAAATCATACAGTTCAACATTACAATACAATACGACTCAAGATCATAGTCAGCATTTCCACATACACCACAATCACACACCCATTCACATTCAACACACACATTAATCCCATCCCAATTCACTAAGTGAGCTATTAATCATCCCTAAGCAAATCTAGGTTATCATTCAAGTGCATAACGCCGTACTAACCATCCACAATTCATATCATCATCATAATCATCAACCACTTAACATCTAACCCGCAACTCATTGCATTGACACAACCCAATTCACAGATCAATCCGACCTAGTTCACACACATTACATAACAGTTCGCCATCACATACCGCACGTCACATATACAGACTCAACACATCACATTCAGCTTGTTCACATCAAGCACAACACACGCACGACAGTTCACAATTCATTTAACTAGGTGAGTTAATTAGGCGCCATAAGGAGTTGTTCCCCCGCTACCCCGCCGGCCATCACATCATCCATATCCGTAGGATCTTCCCCCGTAGGGAGATAACACGACGCATCCCCTAAGGGATCCTTCCTCCACGGAGCTATCACGACGCATCCCATCGGGATCCTTTCTCAACGGAGATTTCAACCACTATGACTCCCTGTCATAGGATTCACCCCAGTGAATCGGACTCTAACACAATGGTATTTCGGTTGGGGTAACGTTGGCTCCTTCCGGTTCTATCAATTAAATTCCATTTAATGCAACCACAACCATCATACTCTGATGCAACCACAACAATCACACTCATCCGCAAAACAGTTCCATTCAATCACAAATCCATTTCACAATTCCGATTCCACTTCCCAATTCCACTGTACAACTCCACTACACGAATTACACATCCCAATGCCACATCACAAAACCACAACACAATCCCACATCATGATTCCACAACACAATTTCATGTTCTAGTTCCAAGCACCAATTCTATGTTCCAATTCTAGGATATAATTCTAGTCTAACCACAAACGGCAATAATAAACACAATCATAGAAATTCATCACATCCACCCCATCCTATCTCACATTTCTAAATCAAATACATTAGCTATCAACTTTCATCCCAATCCCCACCTCAAACATAAATCAGCACAGTCATCATACTTCAATCACAAGACAATTATTCAGTTTTACTCTCATAGGTTCATGCAAGACCTAATTCTGTTCTAAGTCTATTCAACTCCTCACTCCCATTCCTAGCCATCTAGTCAACCATACACTCACACAAGTCAACCATACAATCACACATCCATAACAATCAAGACAACATCAATTTACCATTTCAACTCTCCTATTGAGCGTTACTAGATTAAACCACATAATCTATCTAGTTCACATATTTCATCTAACATGATTCCTAGCCACAATTCGACCAATTCTAACATCCTCGTTCATCTCAACCATTTACCAATCCACATCCAAGACTCCAACCTTATTACAATAATCACAAGACACAGAATCAATCACCAACACACACAGCATCATTTTCATACAATTCAGTCATACAACCTCAGCTCAACTAGCTCATGCATTCAGAACACCCAATTCCATTACTCAATTCCATTCACCAATTCCCTAACCAATTCCATAAGTCAATTCCACGTACCGATTCAATTATCCACTTCCACGTACAATTTCCCCTACCAATTCTATTAGCCAATTATAAGTCATAAGTCTACCACCTTAAACACATTAACAACCATCTTCACACACAACATCAATTCTACCTAAAAGCACGTTGCGTAATTCATACATCAACACCTAGCATCATCTCAATCCCAACATCATATAAACCAACACAATCCAAATCATTCAGTAATCCCACATCACACATAACCACACATCACAAGACATTCAACGCCTCCCACGGCACAAACAATTTAAGGGTAAACGGCTAGCTCACCGGCCACCCCACCTGCAAGTACAGGGGAAGCCATGTCATGAGTCGTAGGGTTACCCTCCTGTACGTCCTTCATTGGACGACCCCACATTGGTGGAGCCATCCACCTGTTCATCAATTAAGGGCGACCCCACATTGGCAGGACCACCCCCTGCAACCACAACTGTCAGCACAAGGTATAGATACAGTTTACAAGAATCACGTCCCATACCTCCTACACTCATTACTAAGTCTGATCCATTTAACATCATCGTTAATCATTTCCCCAATCCAACCACATCACATCAGCCAACAATTATCATCCAATGTATCAGTTAACATTCACACCACAATCATGAATCATCACAATTTAATAACAATCCAATGCAGAACGGTTTCCCTTTACTCTCTTTCAATTCCATGCAAAACCTATATTCATCTAAGTCAAGGTTGCAACTCCTCACATCGACCAATACTACCTATCGTACGCTAAACCCTCACCTGACAAGAAGACGAGGCTCTAAAACAACTCCCGGAACCCGAACGACCAAGCTCTACACTCCAAAGTCGTAGCTCTTCTCCTCCTCACCGACAGCAGCCTACTCCGAACCACCCAGAACCACGATGTGCGATCTCTTCCTCTCGTCGTCACGAACGCGTAGCAACAAACGGATCGCAAATCGGAGCTCTACAACTCCCGGAATCGAGGTTTGAAGATAAGGGGTTTTTGGTTCGTCAAAAACGAATTTCGGGGAAAGAGAAAGAAGGGAAGGTTCTGGATTTCCGTGCAATTTCGTCCTTTTATGCACGAAATGTGCGCCTGGCATGTCAAATGTGCGCCGGCGCACATTTACCCCAAAAGGAGCACATTTTGAATATTCAGCCGAAAGTTTGCTGAATTAATTTAAATGTGCGCCTGGCACTTCCAAATGTGCGCCTGCGCACTTTAGGGCCCAAAATCAGCACTTTTGGTACTGTTCACTGTTCCCCTCTTTTGCAACTTCAACCCGGCACATACCCAAACGTCCCAGACCTCAAGAGACCCTCTTTAAGTACCGTTTCCGGCACTCTAGTCACCCAGACTTGAGTTCTAACCCGTTCGGTTGGGCGGGGATGTTACAAGTCTCCCCAACTTTAAGAGATTTCGTCCCCGAAATCACAACCCGACTTGCTCTAGCAATGCAACCATACATCACAGCAACAAATGCAGCAATTCAAGATCACATTACCTCCCGAAACTCCCTTTTAACGGCTCTAGCAACACACACCTTCTAAGGGCACTACTCCCACACTACTTCAGACTTCTACCTAACAGACACGCACAACCGAACCTCAACGACACCACTCACAACAAGAACACAACCAAAACACAATCAAACAAACTCACTCAAGAGCACCACCACGACGCAAGAGCTCAACAAAGCACAACTCACACCAACAAGAACTATGAAGCTAACACCTTTGACTAAAACTCACACCCTCAAGCACTCTACTCACTTAACCAAATTCTACAAGGCTCTACTCTTCTAACCAATTCCCCAACCTGCTACTACTTCCACTCTCAACTACTCTGCCACCCTCTTCACTACAGGAGGACACAAAACGTTTCAGTTGACCAATTTCCAGAAATCACATTTCATTTCAAATCACTTTCCTTTCAAATTCACCACACTTTCCTTTCAAAACTTCCCACCCAATTCAAAACGATTTGAAAATCCCTAGAAAGTTGGTCCTGTGCCGATGCTTCATCCCTTCCCCCTACGAGGTTAATTACTCCTCTAGAAGAAGAGACGAATCACCAACACAGCAGCAACTAACCAGGCTCTGATACCACTTGTAACATCCCAACCTTTCCTGACAAGATATTGTCCGCTTTGGGCCTCCCCCCCCCTCACGGATTTGCTTTTGGGTGTTGGTGGGATTCGAACCCATGACCTCCTCCTCTCAAGATCAACCCCCCACCACTACACCACAAAACGCGTCATGTCAGTTAAGGTTGAACCATTCCACATAGCCCATGGATCTCCCCCGTGCTTTGTCGATGTGGGATTTGCCTAGGATGTCACATACACCCCCCCTCAGGGACTCAACGTCCTCGTTGAGGTTTGCCCCACCATCGTTCAAGAGGGACGGGGAGAGGCTCTGATACCACTTGTAACACCCATCCCAAACCGACCCGAGTTCACCCGTGGTTTGAACCGGTTTGAGTGCTACTTGAAGAACCAGCTTTTAAAGAAAAGAGTAAAACGCAGCGGAAAAAGAAACAACTTTTAAATAAAAGCTCAAAGACAACCGAAGGCCTTCATTACATAAAAACCAAAATCTGAAACCAAATCTCAAAACGATTACAAAATTCCCAACCAAAGGTGTCAACTGAAACTAAATTTAAAACAATGGTCACTCCACAATAGCTTCCTAATTCTTCACTTCACCACTCCAACCTGCAACTCCTCCGAACTCAACCGAACACCTGAAAAGAGAAACTGGGGGGGGATCAGCTTCCTAATGAAACTGAGTGAACCCACTGGGTTTTAACTATGCGCCGAACCTAACCTGAAGAAGTGATCCCAACTTCTCACGAGACACCAACAATGGAATCAGACTCAACCTTTACCAGTTTTAATTCTCTAAACAGTCTAAGTGATCACATAGGTGCAGTTCCAAATCAACACTTACCATCCTCAATAACATCCATGAATAACAGAGAATCATAAATCATACAGTTCAACATTACAATACAATACGACTCAAGATCATAGTCAGCATTTCCACATACACCACAATCACACACCCATTCACATTCAACACACACATTAATCCCATCCCAATTCACTAAGTGAGCTATTAATCATCCCTAAGCAAGTCTAGGTTATCATTCAAGTGCATAACGCCGTACTAACCATCCACAATTCATATCATCATCATAATCATCAACCACTTAACATCTAACCCGCAACTCATTGCATTGACACAACCCAATTCACAGATCAATCCGACCTAGTTCACACACATTACATAACAGTTCGCCATCACATACCGCACGTCACATATACACACTCAACACATCACATTCAGCTTGTTCACATCAAGCACAACACACGCACGACAGTTCACAATTCATTTAACTAGGTGAGTTAATTAGGAGCCATAAGGAGTTGTTTCCCCCGCTACCCCGCCGGCCATCACATCATCCATATCCCGTAGGATCTTTCCCCGTAGGGAGATAACATGACGCATCCCCTAAGGGATCCTTCCTCACGGAGCTATCACGACGCATCCCATCGGGATCCTTTCTCAACGGAGATTTCAACCACTATGACTGCACTTGTCATAGGATTACAAGTGGTATCAGAGCCTGGTTAGTTGCTGCTGTGTTGGTGATTCGTCTCTTCTTCTAGAGGAGTAATTAACCTCGTAGGGGGAAGGGATGAGGCATCGGCACAGGACCAACTTTCTAGGGATTTTCAAATCGTTTTGAAGTGGGTGGGAAGTTTTGAAAGGAAAGTGTTGTTAATTTGAAAGGAAAGTGATTTGAAATGAAATGTGGTTTCTTAAAATTGGTCAACTGAAACGTTTTGTGTCCTCCTGTAGTGAAGAGGGTGGCGGAGTAGTTGAGAGTGGAAGTAGTAGCAGGTTGGGAAATTGGTTAGAGGAGTAGAGCCTTGTAGAATTTGGTTAAGTGAGTAGAGTGCTTGAGGGTGTGAGTTTTAGTCAAAGGTGTTAGCTTCATAGTTCTTGTTGGTGTGACCACTTGTAACATCCCAACCTTTCCTGACAAGATATTGTCCGCTTTGGGCCTCCCCCCTCACGGATTTGCTTTTGGGTGTTGGGGGGATTCGAACCCATGACCTCCTCCTCTCAAGATCAACCCCCCCACCACTACACCACAAAACGCGTCATGTCAGTTAAGGTTGAACCATTCCACATAGCCCATGGATCTCCCCCGTGCTTTGTCGATGTGGGATTTGCCTAGGATGTCACATACACCCCCCTCAGGGACTCAACGTCCTCGTTGAGGTTTCCCAAACCATCAACTGAACAAAATACAAAACCGTCCTCTAAGTCCTCAGTCACCGTCCTTTAGTCGTCTGATCATCCAAGCTCCAACCGCCACAACTGCTGCTCCAAGCTCGGCACACCAGCTCACTTCTAACTGAAAAGAGGACTAAGGGGGGATCAGTTTCCTAATGAAACTGAGTGAACCCACTGAGCTTAACTACGCATTGACCTATTCTATGGAGCGGTTCCAACTCCGCCAAGACATCAAACAATGGAACCAAACTATACCCCTTTCCATATTTTAACCCCCTAAAGCAGTCTAGGTGATCACGTTGGAATTGAAAGAGAGTAAAGGGGAAACTGTTCTGCATTGGATTGTTATGTAAATTGTGATGTTTCATGATTGTGGTGTGAATGTTAACTGATACATTGGTTGATAATTGTTGGCTGATGTGATGTGGTTGGATTGGGGAAATGATTAACGATGATGTTAAATGGATCAGACTTAGTAATGAGTGTAGGAGGTATGGGACGTGATTCTTGTAAACTGTATCTATACCTTGTGCTGACAGTTGTGGCTGCAGGAGGGTGGTCCTGCCAATGTGGGGTCGCCCTTAATTGACGAACAGGTGGATGGTCCCACCAATGTGGGGTCGTCCAATGAAGGACGTACAGGAGGGTAACCCTACGACTCATGACATGGCTTCCCCTGTACTTGCAGGTGGGGGTGGCCGGTGAGCTAGCCGTTTACCCTTAAACTGTTTGTGCCGTGGGAGGCGTTGAATGACTTGTGATGTGTGGTTATGTGTGATGTGGAATTGTGATGACGCTATGTGTGTGTGTGTGCGTGGTTGTCGAGGTGTGCGAATGGGTGCAAGTGGTGTGGTTTGGGATATGGTGGAGTATGCGATTGATGTTGATGTTGGTGGTGGGAATTGATGTGCAACTCGATGGTTGGATTGAATGATGCGAATGAGCTGTGTGATGAGTATGATGGTTGGTTGTAAGTGTTGAGTAATTGGTTGTGTTGATTGAATGATAGAACCGGTAGGAGTCCACACTGCCCACCTTGAGATGTGATGAGTTGTGTCCGGTTCACGTTGAGTGAATCACTCTGGTTAGCTACCAGGGATTTATGTTGAGTCGGTCTACGTCGAGTGGATCACCCGGGTCAAGTACCTGGGATTATGGTTGTGGTATCGGTCTACGTTGAGTAGATCACCCTGGGTTGTATTACCGGGGATTGTTGGCCGGCAGTGGTGGTGTGGAGCAACTCCTAGGCGCCTAATAACTCACCTAGAATTTAATGAGTCGAGTCGAGTTGTGACAGTATGATGTGGGGAGTCTGTGGGACAGGGGTTGGTAGTGTTGTGCTTGGTTGATGTTAGTAACTGTGAAACTGTGAATTGCGAGTTGTGTGGTTGAAGTATGAAAGTGGGTGCTATTCGTGTTGGAAGATGTATTGTAACTAAGTGTTGTATCGTGTGTTTGATGACTCCGTTGATACTATTATATTGCGGTATGAGTTTGACCGGTGTGCATGTTCTAACCCTGACAGTGATGTTGTAGTGAGGATGGATGACTTGTGTACATTGCTGAATTTTATTAATTGTGTGTACTGGTGGAGGTAAGTTCTTGTGTGATCACCTAGTAGCATGCTAGGATTAAAATGATAATGGCTGTGTCAGATTCCGTTGTGTTGTTTGTGTGCGGAGTTGGGATCGCTCCTAGGCTAGGTTCGGCGCATAGGTAGACCCAGTGGGTTCACTCAGTTTCATTAGGAAGCTGATCCCCCCCCAGTTTCTCTTTCAGGTGCTCGTGGCTAGTGCTAGGTTGGAGTTGCAGTTGAGAGTTGAGTTCGAGAAGGTTGTCGTTTGGAGCCATGAGGTGAAGATCGGTGACTTGCTTAAAGTTGACCTTGCCTGTATTTATTATATTTCAGTTGACCAGGATATTTGGGTTGGGGACTTTTGTAAACCTTTGAAGTTGGATTGGTTTGAGTTTCGGTTTTATGTTGGATTTTATATTGGAGGCCTTCGTTGGATTGTGGATTTTAATGAGAAGTTTCTTCCTTCCTTTATTATTTCGCGCTTTTGGTTAAACCTGTGCTTGCGTAGCATTCTATCTCGGGTCAACCTTGGGTAAACCGGGTTGACTTGGGACGGGTGTTACAAATGGTATCAGAGCCTGGTTTCGATCCAGGGACCTGTGGGTTATGGGCCCACCACGCTTCCGCTGCGCCAATCTAATTTTGAATGTCAGCCGAAACTTGTAACATCCCCGCCCAACCGAACGGGTTAGAACTCAAGTCTGGGTGACTAGAGTGCCGGAAACGGTACTTAAGAGGGTCTCTTGAGGTTTGGGACGTTTGGGTGTGTGCCGGGTTGAAGTTGCAAAAGAGGGGAACTGTGTACAGTACCAAAAGTGCTCATTTCGGGCCCTAATGTGCGCAGGCGCACATTTAGAAGTGTCAGGCGCACTTTTCAATTAATTCAGCAAACTTTCGGCAGAATATTCAAAATGTGCGCCTTTTAGGGGTCAATGTGCGCCGGCGCACATTTTGACAAGTCAGGCGCACATTTTGTGCATAAAAGGACGGAAATTGCACAGTAATCCGTATTTTCATTTCCCTTTCTCTCTCCCCGAAAACCATTGACGAACTTGGAGCGAGCAACCTTCGAAGGGTGATTCCGGGAGCTGTAGAGGTCGGAATTGGGATCCGTTTGTTGCTATGGATTCGTAGCGATGAGGAGAAGAGATCGCTAACCTCTATTTTGGGTTTCTGGGTGTAGGTCGTGAGCAGTAAGGAAGGGTAGAGCTACGAGTTTGGTGGTTGGAAATCGAGTTTCTGGGGAACTAGAAGACGATTAGAGCCTCGTCTTCTATTCCAGGTGAGGGCCTAGCGTTGTGTAGGTAGATTGGACAGCGTGAGGAGTCTCAATTGGACTTAGAACAAAACCTAGGTCATGCATGAAAATGATGAGCGTAAAAGGGGATAAACTGTTCTGTGAATGTACTTGATTGCTATTGATGATTGCCGTGATTGATTGTTGTTGTTGATTGCTATGATTTGGGGTTGGTTGTGAACTGAAGCGAATTAAGTAATGGATTGACATAGAAATGAGAACTAGGAAGGTTGGGAAGTGAGTGCGGGTGCTATGATATTATGAATTGTTGGTTGTGGATGCAGGAGAGTTGCCCTGCCAATGTGGGGTCGCTCTGAATGAGAGGAACAGGTGGGTGACCCCTAGACTCATGACATGGCCTCCCCTGTACTTGCAGGTGGGGGTGGCCGGTGAGCTAGCCGGTTACCCTTTGGTTGATTGTAAGTGTGTATGGTGGTCGTGGCTGGAGCGTGGAACCCAGGGATGTACTGGGAACTGTGTACTGTGATATGAACATGGATGATGTGAATTGTGCCTTTTGAGAATGAGCTGTGATGAGTTGGATTTGTGGTGTTGGTTTTTGAATGTCCAAGTAGAACCTGAAGGAGCCCACACTACCCCACCCGAAATACTATTGTGATCGAGTCCGATTCACTGGGGTGAATCCCTGACGGGAGGTCATGGTTGTTGATATCTCCGAAATGGAAGGATCCCAATGGGATGCGTCGTGATAGCTCCGTGGAGGAAGGATCCCTAAGGGGATGCGTCGTGTTATCTCCCTATGAGGGAAAGATCCTGCGGGATGTGTGTTGAGGATGTGGCCGGCGGTGGTGGTGTGGATAACTCCTTGGCGCCTAATAACTCACCTAGATAATATGAATGTGTATGTCCTTGTGCTTGTGGTTGTGGCTGTGACTTGATTGATGGATGTGATGTGATGATGTGTTGTGTTGTGGATTGATGTACTACTTCGGAGTGATTCTATCGTTATGAATTGTGCATGAGAACGAGAACTGACCAACGTGATCACCTAGACTGCTTTTAGGGATTTAAAATATGGAAAGGGGGGTTGGGTTGGTTCCATTGTTGAATGTCTTGTGCGGAGTTGGGACCGCTCCATAGAGTAGGACAACGTGTAGGTAGGCCCAGTGGGTTCACTCAATTTCAATAGGAAATTGATCCCTTTCTCCCTTTCAGGATCTCGTGGCTAGAGAGAGTGGTGTGGTGCCAGAGTTGAGGGTGGATTCCGAGAAGGGCTGGACTGAAGCTATGAGGTGAAGACTGGTGCCTACTTGGAGTTGACCTATTTTATATTTCAGTTGACATGGAACATTTTGGGGGTTTTACTGGGATTTGTGTATCTTTCTGGTTACGTTGGATTTTATGGGTTTTATGTTGGATTTGGAGTTGTAGGCAGCTTATGTTTTCATGGTTTATGGAGGCCTCTCACTTAACCTCTTATTTAAAGTTTGGATTTGAATGTTATCTCTGTCGTTTTTCACTGGGTAATACTCGGTTCCGGTTCAACCTCGGGTTTCACCGAGCTGATCCGGGTTGGGTGTTACAAATGGTATCAGAACCTGGTTGTCGCTGCTGTACCGGTTGATTATTTTCTCTCTTTGGGGAGTAATTAACCTCGTTGGGAGGGAGGATGAGACACCGGTACGGGACCGACATTCCAAGGGTTTTTGTCAAACTGTTTTAAATGGGTGGGATGTTTGAAATCAAATGGTGAATTGAGTTGTTTGAAGTCTCTTGAGCGGTCAACTGAAATGTTTAATGTCCTCCTGTAGTGAGAACCAGTCGATGGGAAGTCACTCCGTGGGTCACTCCGAGCATGGAGCAGTGGGGCGTCGGTTTCGGCCGTCGGATTTGAAGGGTTGGAACTTCAGTGAGTTCGCCGGGGAGATGGCTGATCCGGCTGTGGCTGAGCGATGGATTAAGGAGTGCAACTTCAAGTTCTTGAGGGCTGGATTTGAGGATGAGATGAGGTTGCAAGCCATGACCTTCTTGCTGAAGGGCCATGCCTTGGAGTGGTGGGAGTCCTTGCCGGAGAGTCAGGTGTACCCGCCTGAGCTGGGGTTTGAGGAGTTCTTAGGGATGTTCCGTGACCAGTTTTGCCCGGATATTTGGAGGGAGGCAAAGACCAAGGAGTTTCATGAGCTGGTGCAGGGCGAGAAGTCGGTTCTGCAGTACTATATGGAGTTCACCAACCTCTCCCAATGGTACGATGAGCTTGTTAACCGAGAGCAAAAGTTGATCCGTCGGTTCAAGAAGGGTCTGAGGTGGGAGATTCAGGAGGGGGTCACATCTGGTGACATGGGGAGTTTGGTGGCGGTGAAAGGGGCTGCTTTGGAGAGGGAGTTATTAGAGCTGGGGAAGAAGGAGGAGAAGAAGAGGAAGGCGTCGGCTCAGCCTTCTCCTTCGGTTACTCATAGTCACCCGGCAAAGAGAGTTCAGTCTGTCTTCTCAGGCCAGCGGAGTGTGCAGTCTGCCCCGTCGCGTCGAGCTATGGTGTGTTTCACTTGTGGCCGCCCGGGTCATAAGAGCGCAGAGTGCAGAGGAGGAGGATCGGTGCAGAGGGGAGGAGCACCATCAGGACTTCCTGTGTGTGGCATTTGCGGGAAGCCTCACTATGGTGCATGCCACGTGCTGAGGGCGGCAACCATGACTTGTTACACTTGTGGGCAGCCGGGTCATAAGAGTAACTTCTGCCCGAGGAGGAGTGCTGCACCAGCCCAGTCGGTGGGATCGGTGCAAGGGCCTAGGGCTCCATCTAGGAGCTATGGAGGCAGAGGTGGAGGCAGCATGGGGCGAGGGGTTGCGAGTGCTGGTCGAGGGACGGGAGCTAATGCCACACCTGTTGGAGCTGGAGGGGAGCAAGGGAGGCTTTACGCTCTCACTAAAGGTGCGGCGGAGAATGCGAACGACGTGGTGACCGGTATGATCTCCATCTTAGATCTTTCCGTTTACGCTTTGTTTGATTCGGGGTCAACCCATTCCTTTGTATCTGAGAAATGTTTGAGTAGTTTGGGTGTTGTAGCTAGTAGTTTGGGTGTTAGTTGGGGCGTCAGAACTCCTCTGGGGACTTCTGTTCGGGTGGATAGAGTGTGTAGGGGGTGTAGAGTGCTAGTGGGGGGTGTGGAGTTCTTGGCTGATTTGGTGGTGCTTCCTTTCAATGAATTCGACGTTATCCTCGGCATGGATTGGTTGGCTAGGCATGGGGCTTTGCTTGATTGTCAGAGGAAGGAGGTGTTGCTTCAGGTGGGAGGTGTTGGTCAAGTGGTGTTCAAGGGTGTTAGGAAGAGAGAATCCGCACCTATGGGAGTAATTTCAGCAATGCAAGCCTTCTCTCTGATCCAAGAAGGGTGTGAGGCTTTATTGGTGCAGGTATCAGTCGAGCAGAATGAGGAGTTGGAGAAGGTACCAGTAGCTCGGGAGTTTGCGGATGTGTTTGAGGAACTACCCGGAGCACCGATCGAGCGTGAGGTGGAGTTCAATATAGAGCTGGTTCCTGGGACTGCTCCAATCTCTATTCCACCTTATCGCATGGCACCGGCGGAGTTAAAGGAGTTGAAGGAGCAATTGCAGGAGCTCTTGGATAAGGGGTTCATCCGCCCAAGCGTGTCACCGTGGGGGGCACCGGTGTTGTTTGTGAAGAAGAAGGATGGGTCGATGCGGATGTGTATTGACTATAGGCGGTTGAACAAGGCGACGATCAAGAATCGTTACCCACTTCCAAGGATAGACGATCTCTTCGATCAATTGCAAGGGGCTGAAGTGTTCTCGAAGATAGACTTGAGGTCGGGTTATCACCAGTTGAAGGTGGAGAAAGGATCGGTGCCACTGACAGCCTTTAGGACCCGCTATGGACACTATGAGTTTCTGGTGATGCCGTTTGGTCTCACCAATGCTCCCGCCGTGTTCATGGCCCTCATGAACAAGGTTTTCCACGAATATTTGGATAAGTTCGTGATAGTGTTCATTGATGATATCCTCATTTATTCTAAGACCAGGAAGGAGCATGAGGAGCACTTGAGGATTGTTTTTCATAGGTTGAGGGAGCAGCAACTATTTGCCAAGTTCTCGAAGTGTGCCTTTTGGTTGGAAGAAGTATTGTTTCTTGGGCATGTGGTTTCCAAAAGAGGCGTGGAGGTTGACCCAAAGAAGATTGAAGCGGTGGTTAATTGGTCTCCACCTAAGGATGTGTCGCAACTGAGGAGCTTCTTGGGGTTAGCTGGTTACTACCGAAGGTTTGTAGGAGGTTCTCTACCATAGCGTCTCCTTTACATAAGTTGTTGAGGAAGGAGTCGAGGTATGAGTGGAGCGAGGAATGTCAAAGAAGCTTTGAGGAGTTGAAGAAGAAGTTGACCTCAGCTCCGGTGTTGACTTTGCCAGTAGAGGGTGGAGAGTATGTGGTGTTTAGTGATGCGTCCTTGCAAGGGTTGGGCTGTGTGTTGATGCAGAATGGGAAGGTTGTCGCTTATGCCTCCCGACAGCTTAGGGTGCATGAGGTGAACTACCCAACCCATGATTTGGAGTTAGCTGCAGTGGTGTTCGCCTTGAAGTTGTGGAGGCATTATTTGTATGGTGAGACGTTTAAGATCATGACCGATCACAAGAGTCTTAAGCACCTTATGGATCAAAAGGAGCTGAATGGTAGGCAACGGCGTTGGGTGGAGCTCTTGAAGGATTATGACTGTACCATTGACTACCATCCTGGTAAAGCTAACGTGGTTGCGGATGCTTTAAGTCGAAAGGAGTTGGTGGATCTCAGAGCTTTAAGGGTAGAGATGCAGTGTAACATCCCGGTTCTTGTTAACCGGATTGATTCAAAAGTTGGTTGGTTCTTCGTGGTTTAAAGCTTTGTAGAATTTATTTCGAATTAAAATTTTCAATCCGCTAATTTGTTTTACCCCAATCAATGAGAATTAGACTTTTCGAATTAAGTGGTTTCGAGTTAACCGTCAGGTCGAGGTCTCGAACCAATTGGTCGCACCAATTGATTCGACCAAGTTAAAGCGCCAGCTCATTTAAATTCAGTAAGGAACTTTGGACTTTAGTGGCTTAGGCCTCTGTATTCATTAAATGGAAGTGGGAGGGCCAATTGTTGTGAAGAAGCAAAAGAGATGAGCGGGCTGAAATTGAAAGGGAGAAAGAGGTGTTTTTGCTTGAACCGATCAGTGCGAGGAGGGGACGTTCAAATTGCTATTGAAGTGGAAGAAAGGGGGTGGGCCTTTGGCCCACTTGCTATTGTTATGTCGTTAGTAAGAGGAGCCGGGAGTTTAGTGCAGCTAGGGTGGGAAACATGAGAGGGAAACTAATGCTTCTTCTTCAGTTTTGACGGCGCACGGAAATCAACAGAGGGGGACAACATAGAAACCGAAGCTTGTGGCGGCGCTCTTGGAAATCAGAAATCGAAGGACGTTGATCGGAGTGGGGAAGCCGAGAAGAGTAATCGGACACGCCTAAACTACTGAGCCGAGAAGGTTCGGCTCGAGTCGACGGTGAAAGGAATCTGACGAAAGGATTCGTCGGAGGCAGGGGTTTCGACCATCGAAGCTTAGATAGTGAGAGAGAAGGAGAGCCGGGGAAAGGGGGAGTTCGTCGGCGCTCGGAGGCATAGCTCCAAGATGTTGGGAAGAGGCGGCGGTTGTCCCCGGCAGCGGAGGAAGGTCGTCGTCGGCAGCGGTTTCGATGGGAAGAAGGAGGAGTGAACTGGACGTTTTTGGGAAGTTCAGTATCTATCCGGGTCTTTCAGAGAGATAAGTGACCAAGCTGTATTTCTGTTAAACTTGTGCTGTGTTCTGGAAGTTTGTTCTTAAGGGTTCGTTTGGCAGCTCAGCTTTTGGAACGGGTTGGCAATTCAGAGTTTTGAGCGTAACTCTCTCGTTAGAGCTCCGTTTGACGCACCGTCAGGACCAGTGGATTCAGGACAGCGAGACGGACGTACTAGGACAGAATTCAGAGTCTTCTTTTAGGCTAAGGTGAGGGTTTAGCGTACGATAGGTAGTATTGGTCGATGTGAGGAGTTGCAACCTTAACTTAGATGAATATAGGTTTTGCATGGAATTGAAAGAGAGTAAAAGGGGAAACTGTTCTGCATTGGATTGTTATGTAAAATTGTGATGTTTCATGATTGTGGTGTGAATGTTAATTGATACATTGATTGATAATTGTTGGCTGATGTGATGTGGTTGGATTGGGGAAATGATTAACGATGATGTTAAATGGATCAGACTTAGTAATGAGTGTAGGAGGTATGGGACGTGATTCTTGTAAACTGTATCTATACCTTGTGCTGACAGTTGTGGTTGCAGGAGGGTGGTCCTGCCAATGTGGGGTCGCCCTTTAAATGGTGAACAGGTGGATGGCCCTGCCAATGTGGGGTCGTCCAAGGAAGGACGAACAGGAGGGTAACCCTAAGACTCACGACATGGCTATCCCTGTACTTGCAGGTGGGGGTGGCCGGTGAGCTAGCCGTTTACCCTTAAATTGTGTGCGCAATGTGGAAGTATTGGATGAAGTGTCATGTGATTACAAACGTGTGAATGGATGAAATGATGTTATGTGATATTGGATTGAGATGATGCTACGTGGTGTTTTGGATGGAATGATAATTACGTGAATTGGTAGAATTGATGCTAGGTGCCGTTTTGAGTGGAATTGATGATGTGTGTGAAGGTGGTTGTTAATGTGTTTAGGGTTGTAGACTTATGACTTCGCATTGGCCAATAGAATTGGTAAGAGGATTTGTACTGGAAGTGGGCAATAGAAATGGTAGTGGAATTGGCTAATGGAATTAGATAGTGGATTTAGACAATAGAGTTGGGTGAAATGGGGGAATGTGGTGGAATGTGACTGTGAATGTGAGATTTTGATGGTTTGTTTGATATGAGTGTTGGATGAATTGAATGCTATGTGTTTTTTTGGGGGGTGATGTGGATGATGTGTGTAATTGGGGTTATAATGTGATTGTGTTGTAGGATTGTGATATAGAATTGGTATGGAATTGGTTGGATGGAATTGTCAGGTGGAATCGCTATGTGGAATTGGTTGAATGGAATTGGAACATGGAATTGGGACATGGAATTGGTACATGGATGGTGATGTGGAATTGTGTTGTGGAATTATGTGGTGAACCTGAATTGTGGAATTGTGATATGGAATTGAATTTTTTGATGTGTGTGATCGTGTAGTTATGTTTAATGGAATTAATTGATAGAACTGGAAGGAGCCAACGTTACCCCACTCGAAATACTGGTTGAGATTGAGTCCGATTCACTGGGGTGAATCCCTTGGTTGGGGTTACCAAGGTCGGTTGTCGTTCCCCTTCGTGGAAGGATCCCTATATGGATGCGTCTGTTGGTAATACTCCTTGGGGGAAGGATCCTTTATGGATGCGTTGGATGGTGTGAGGGCCCCGGCGGGGGGTAGCGGGGGAACAACTCCTTATGGCGCCTAATTAACTCACCTAGATAAATGAATTGACTGTTGATGCGTGTGTTGTGGGGGTGCTGAACGTGATTATGTTTGTTATGTGATGTGTTGTGGCTTATATTGGTTGACATGTGAACGGAATTGTGTCGTGTTGGGTGTGGAGAATAGTGTTGATGTATGTTTAGGTGGTAGTTATGAATGGTGAATTACTGGCATGGAGATCTACTATTGGGTGATAATTTGGATGGCTTAGGGAAGACTGATAATTTACCTAGTGGATTGATGTTGCGAGTTGTGAATATGTGCAATGAAACGTGTTTATTGAATGTTGCTGAACGGTTGAATCTTTGTCGTGAGAGGTATTGTGTAATGATGATGAACCGTGTGCACGATGATGTATTATATTGTTGTAATTGATTTTGTGAATGTCGGATTGAGGAATGCACCTATGTGATCACTTAGCTTTTTAAAGGGAATTAAAACGGTAAAGGCTGAGTTGGATTCCACTGATGATGTTTATGTGAGGATTGGAATCACTCCTTTTGGCTAGGTTCGGCGCATAGTTAAACCCAGTGGGTTCACTCAATTTTCAATAGGAAATTGGACCCCCCTCCAGTTCCTCTTTTCAGGTTCGCGTGGTTAGAGTGAGTGAGTTAAAGTTCAGGAGTTTCCTTGTGTGTCGAGTGTAGTTGTTGTTTGTTGGCGTGGAGGAGATCCTTGAAGGCTTGGACCCGGAGTTGACCATGTTTTTGATTTTGTTGGCTATTTTGGGATTGGGTTTTTTTGTATCGATTGATTTGAACTTCGGGATTGTAAAGGAATTTTGGTTCGAATTGTATTTTTTGTAACAAGTTTTGGATTTTGAATAATGGAGGCGCTTCCGATTACGCTTGTTTTAAGTTTTTAATTCGATTTCAAAGTTTTTTCTCCTTTATTTTTATTGCTGATCTTCGAGTGATGTTCAAACCGGGTCGACCACGGGTTCAACCTGGGTCGGTTCGGGATGGGTGTTACATGCGCTAGATGATGTGGGAAAATTTGCTTGCCAAGCTCAACATTAGGCCTATGCTGAATGATAGGATTGGTGAGGAGCAGCTCAAGGATGCTACTCTGGTGGCCATTCGAGGGGAAGTTGAGAAAGGCATGGATAATGGATTGAGGTAGTTGGCGGATTGTTGAAATGCAAGGGTCGAGTGTGCGTACCGGAAGTAGAGGAATTGAGAAGGGGATTTTGGAGGAGGCTCATTCCTCGATGTATGCTATGCATCCCGGGATACAAAGATGTACAATGACCTGAAGTTAAGTTTTTGGTGGCCAGGAATGAAGAAGGATGTGGCTCGTTACGTGGCGACTTGTTTGGTTTGGTCAGAAGGCTAAGGCGGAGCATTTGAGCTCCGGGTGGGTTACTTAGTCCCTACCTATTCCAGAGTGGAAGTTTGCGGACATCACCATGGACTTTGTATCGGGTTTTCCGCCGACTAGAGAGGGGAAGGATGCCGTGTGGGTAATAGTCGACCGTTTGACGAAAGTTGCGCATTTCATACCCATTCGGTTTAAGCCTAGTGTGGGGGTGTTAGCAAGTTGTACATAGAAGAGGTGGTGAGGTTACATGGGGTTTCCCAATCCATTGTCTCTTGATCGGGATCCGAGTTTCACGTCCCATTTTTGGGAGGGGCTGCACCCCAGCGTTGGGAAAATAAGCTCAAGTTCTCGACGGCGTATCATCCTCAGACGGATGGGCAATCGGAGAGAAACGATCCTTACTTTGGAGGAGTTGTTGAGAAGCTGTGCTAATGGAGTTTCAAACCCCTTGGACTGAATTGCTACCTTTGATTGAGTTCGCCTATAATAACTCGTTTCATAGTAGTTTGAAGTCCGCTCCTTTTGAGCCTTTGTGTGGGAGGAAGTGGTAGGACGCCATTGTTGTTGGGATTGAGGAAGGTGCGAGGGTGTTGTCGGGTCCTCAAGTTGTGCAAGAGACGCTGATCGGGTTAAGGTTATCAAGGAGAGATTGAGAGCGGCTCAAGATAGGCAAAAAGCGTATGCCGACGGGTCGTGCTAGAGAGCTGAGTTTCAATGTTGGAGAGAAGGTATTCTTGAAGGTGTCGCCTGTGGAAAGGGTGATGCGTTTCAGTAGAAAAGGGAAAGTTGGCGCTCTCGGTACATCGGTCCTTATGAGATCCTCGCTAAGTCGGGTCCGGTGGCTTATGTGTTGGCCTTGCCGAGGGAGTTGGAACGGATACACAATGTGTTCCATGTGAGCGTGCTTAGGCGGTATCATGGGACCCTTCTCATGTAATTAGGGAAGAGGGGGGAGATTGGCAAGATTAACCCTTATGAGGAGAAGCCATCGCGGCGTGGAAGGCAAGTTGGGTCTTGGGAATTTAAGCGGGATTCCGCAGTTTCAAGGTGGTATGGAAACCATGAAAAGCGAAGTCGGCTACTTGGGAGACTGAGGAAGTAGGGCGGCGGAAACCCGAATTAGTGGAAGTGTATGATTCGGGGTATAATTTCCCCTTGAGGATCTTTTTGTGTTTGCTCGTGGTGGTGTTTTTCCAAAAGGGTTAAAGGGTTTTCCCCGGTTACGTATTGCTAGGAGGGTTAGGGATGTTTGGGGGACGAAATCCTTGAAGTTTGGAGCCCTTTTAACACCCCCCGCCAACCGAACGGGTTAGAAACTAAAGTCTGGGTGACTAGAGGGGCCGGAAAACGGTACTTAAGGGGCCCTCTTGAGTTTGGGACGTTTGGGTGTGTGCCGGTTAATTTTGCAAAGAGGGGAACTGTGTACTTACCAAAAGGGCTCATTTCGGGCCCTAATGTGCGCAGGCGACATTTAGAAGTGTCAGGGCACTTTTCAATTAATTCACCCAAATTTTTTCCCGGCAAATATTAAAAAATGTGGCCTTTTAGGGGCCCCTTGGCCCGGCGCCTTTTGACAAGTCAGGCGCACTTTTGTGCATAAAAGGACGGAAAATTGCAATTAATCCGTATTTTCGTTTCCCTTTCTTCCCCCCAAAACCATTGACGAACTTGGAGCGAGAAAAACCTTCGAAGGGTGATTCCGGGAGCTGTTAGAGGTCGGAATTGGGATCCTTTTTTGTTGTTTTTGGATTCGAGCACGGGAAAGAGATTTGTTAACCTCTTTTTTTGGGTTTTCTGGGTGAGGCGTGACCCGTAAGGAAGGGTAGAGCTACGAGTTTGGTGGTTGGAAATGAGTTTCCCGGGGAACAGAAGACGATTAGAGCCTCGTCCCTTTTTTTCCAGGTGGGGCCCTAGCGTTGTGTTGGTAGATTGGATAGCGTGGGGATTCTTCAATTGGACTTAGAAAAACTTGGGGCGCATGAAAAATGAATGAGGTAAAAGGGGAATAAACTGTTCTGTAAGTACTTGATTGCTATTGATGGTGGCCGGATTGATTGTTTGTTGTTGATTCTATGATTTGGGGGGTGGTTGTGAACTGAAGCGAATTAAGTTGGATTGACATAGAAATAGAACTAGGAAGGTTGGGAAGTGAGTGCGGGTGTTAGGGTATTATGAATTGTTGTTGTGGTCAGGAGAGTTGCCCTGCCAATGTGGGGTCGCTTGAATGAGAGGAACAGGTGGGGACCCCAGACTCAATTGCATGGCCTCCCCTTACTTGGAGGTGGGGGGGGCGGGTGACTACCGGTTACCCTTTTGGTTTGATTGTAATGTGTATGGTGGTCGTGGCTGGAGCGTGGGAACCCAGGGTTTACTGGGAACGTGTACTGTGTTTTGAACATGGTTTATGTGAATTTGCCTTGTGAGAATGATGTGATGTTTTGGATTTGTGGTGTTGGTTTTTAATTCCAAGTAAAAAACTGAAGGAGCCCACACTACCCCCCAGAAATACTATTGTGACGAAGTCCGATTACTGGGGTGAATTTCCCCTGAGGAGGTCATGGTTGTTTGATATTCTTTCCGAAATGGAAGGATCCCAATGGGATGCGTCGGATAGCTCCGTGGAGGAAGATCCCTAAGGGGTGCGTCGGTTATCTCCCTATGAGGGAAAGATCTGCGGGATGTGTGTTGGGAGTGGCCGGGGTTTGGGGGTGGGATAACTCCTTGCGCCTAATAATCCCTAGATAAATATGAATGTGTATGTCCTTGTGCTTTGGTTGGGCTTTGACTTGATTGATGGATGTGATGTGAATAAGCTGTTGTGTTGTGGATTGATGTTTACTTCGGATTGATCTACGTTATAATTGTGCCATGAGAACAGAACTGACCAACGTGATCACCTAGACTGCTTTTGGGATTTAAAATATGGAAAGGGGGGGTTGGGTTGGTTCCATTGTTGAATGTCTTGTGCGGGGGGGTTGGGACCGGTTTCCATGGGAGTGGGGCCCAACTTTGGTAGGTACCCAGTGGGTTCATTTCAATTTCAATGGGAAAAAATTGATCCCTTTCTCCCTTTCCGGGATCTGGGTGGCTAAGAGGAGTGGTGTGGTGCCAAAGTTGAGGGTGGATTCCGAGAAGGGGGGATGAAGATATGAAGGTGAAGACTGGGGGGCCTACTTGGATTTTTGACCAAATTTTATATTTCATTTTTGACTGGAACATTTTGGGGGTTTTATTTGGGATTGTGTATTTTTTCTGGTTACTTGGATTTTATGGGGTTTTTTGTTTTTTTGGATTTTTTAGGCAGCTTTTTTTCATGGTTTTGGAGGCTTCTCACTTACCCTCTTATTTAAATTTTTTTGGGGATTTGAATGTTTTTTTCTGTCGTTTTTCACTGGGTAATATCGGTTCCGGTTCAACCTCGGGTTTTTACGAGCGACGGGTGGGTGTTACAAAGGGGATCAGAGCCTCTCCCCGCCCCTTTGAACGGGGTGGGGAAAACCTCAACGAGGACGTTGAGTCCCTTGGGGGGGGTGTATGGGACATCCTAGGAAAAACCCACATGGGAACAAAGCATGGGGGGAATCCATGGGCATGTGGAATAATTCAACCATAACTGACTTTGACGCGTTTTGTGGTGTGTGGTGGGGGGGTTTTTCTTGGAGGGAGGAGGTCAGGGTTCGAATCCCACCAAAACCCAAAAGCAAATCGGAGGGGGGGGGCCCCCCAAAGCGGACAATATCTTGTCGGGGAAAGGTTGGGGTGTTAAAAGGGTGGTATCAAGCCTGGGGTTAAATTGCTGTGTTTGGTGATTCGTCCTTCTTCTAGAGGAGTAATTAACCTCGTAGGGGGAGGGAGAGGCATCGGCACAGGACCAACTTTCTAGGGATTTTCAAATCGTTTTGAATGGGGGGAAGTTTTGAAAGGAAAGTGTTGTGAATTTGAAAAGGAAAGTGATTTGAAATGAAATGTGATTTCTTAAAATTTGTCAACTGAAACGTTTTGGTTCCCCCTGTAGTGAAGAGGGTGGCGGAGTAGGTTGAGTGGAAATTAGTAGCAGGTTGGAAATTGGTTAAGGAGTAAACCCTTGTAAATTTGGTTAAGTGAGTAGAGTGCTGAGGGTGTGAGTTTTAGTCGAAGGTGGTTTACTTCATAGTTTTGTTGGGTGAGTTGTGCTTTGTTGAGCCTTGCGTTTTGGTTGTGCTCGGGAGTGGTTTTGTTTTATTGTGTTTTGGTTGTGTTCTTGTTGTGAGTAGTGCGTTTGAGGTTCGGTTGTGGGTGTTGTTAGGTAGAAGTTTGAAGTAGTTGGGAGTTGGGCCCTTAAAGGGGGGTTTTTGTTTAGGCTTTTAAAAAGGGGTTTTGGGGGAGGTGATTGACCTTGTGTTGCTGCGTTATGCTGGGTGTTGGTTGCATTGCTAGGTAAGTGGGGTTTTGGTTTCGGGGACGAAATCTCTTAAAGTTGGGGAGACTTGTAACATCCCGCCCAACCGAACGGGTTAGAACTCAAGTCTGGGTGACTAGAGTGCCGAAAACGGTCTTAAGGGGTCCTTGAGGTCTGGGGCGTTTGGGTATGTGCCGGGTTGAAGTTGCAAAAGAGGGGAACATTACAGTACCAAAAAGGTGATTTTGGGCCCCCAAAAAGCCAAAAGGGCACAAAATTTAATGCCCCCGGGGCACATTTAAATAATTTTTGAAAAATTTTGGCCCGGGGAAATTCAAAAAATGCTCCTTTTTTGGGGGAAATGGGGGGCCGGCGCACATTGGCATGCCAGGCCCCCCATTTCGTGCAATTTTAAAAAGGCGAAAATTTCACGGAAATCCAAAACTTTCCCCCCCCCTTTTTCTCTTTACCCCCAAAATTTGTTTTTTTTCGAACCCCAAAAACCCCCCTTTTTTTTTTAAAAACCCGATTCCGGGAGTTGTAAAAACCCGATTTTTGGGGGGGGTTTTTTGCACGGGTTCTTGGGGGCGGGGGGGAAGAGATCGCACATCGTGGTTCTGGGTGGTTCGGGGGAGGCGCGTCGGGGGGGGGGAGAAGACCCAAAAAATTTGGAGTGGTTTGAGCTTGGCTTCGGGGGTTCCGGGGTTGTTTTGGGGGCCCCGCTTCTTTTTAGGTGAGGGTTTTTTCGTTTTGGATGGTAGTCTGGTTTTGGGGTGAAATTTTAAAAAACCTAGAAAAATTTTTGGCCCCTTAATTTTAAAAGAAAGGGGGTAAAAGGGGAAAAAAAGTTCTGCAATTGTTTTGTTCTTTTAAAAAACTGTTTGATGTTGTTTTGGTGTTTGTTAAAATTATGGATTGGTTTTTTTTTTGTGGGGGTTTTGATGATTTTCATTGGGGGAATCGATTAACATGGATGATAAATTGTTCGAAAAAGTAAAAAAATGAAGGGGGACGGGGTGGAAAAAGGGGGAATTTTGTTAAAATTTCATTTTTAGTTTGTGGTTGCAGGAGGGGGCCTTTTCCCAAAGTGGGGGGGCCCTTTTAAATTATGAACAGGGGTGGCTCCCCCCAAAGTGGGGTCGCCAATGAAGGGCCCCACAGGAGGGTAACCCTACAAACCTCATGGCCATGGCTTCCCCTGTACTTTGCAGTGGGGGGTGGCCGGTGAGCTACCGTTTACCCTTAAACGTTTGTGCCATGGAGGCGTTGAATGTCTTGGATGTGTGGTTAGTGTGATTTGGGATTTTAATGATTTGGATTGGGGTTGGGTACATAATGTTGGGAGAGTGATGCTTGGTGTTAATGTAAAATTTTCGCAACGGCTTTTAGGTAGAATTGATTTGTGTGTGAAGATGGTTGTTAATGTGTTTAAGGTGGTAGACTTATGACTTATAATTGGCTAATAGAATTGGTAGGGGAAATTGTACGTGGAAAGTGGATAATTGAATCGGTACGTGGAATTGACTTATGGAATTGGTTAAGGGGGAATTGGTGAATGGAATTGAGTAATGGAATTGGGGTGTTCTGAATGCATGAGCTAGTTGAGCTGAGGTTGTATGACTGAATTGTATGAAAATGATGCTTGTGTGTGTTGGTGATTGATTCTGTGTCTTGTGATTATTGTAATAAGGTTGGAGTCTTGGATGTGGATTGGTAAATGGTTTGAGATGAACGAGGATGTTAGAAATTGGTCGAATTGTGGCTAGGAATCATGTTAGATGAAATATGTGAACTAGATAGATTATGTGGTTTAATCTAGTAAGCTCAATAGGAGAGTTGAAATGGTAAATTGATGTTGTCTTGATTGTTATGGATGTGTGATTGTATGGTTGACTTGTGTGAGTGTATGGTTGACTAGATGGCTAGGAATGGGAGTGGAGGAGTTGAATAGACTTAGAACAAATTAGGTCTTGCATGAACTATGGAGAGTAAAACTGAATAATTGTCTTGTGATTGAAGTATGATGACTGTGCTGATTTATGTTTGATGTGGGGATTGGGATGAAAGTTGATAGCTAATGTATTTGATCTAGAAATGTGAGATAGGATGGGGTGGATGTGATGAATTTCTATGATTGTGTTTATTATTGCCGTTTGTGGTCAGACTAGAATTATATCCTAGAATTGGAACATAGAATTGGTGCTTGGAACTAGAACATGAAATTGTGTTGTGGAATCATGATGTGGGATTGTGTTGTGGTTTTGTGATGTGGCATTGGGATGTGTAATTCGTGTAGTGGAGTTGTACAGTGGAATTGGGAAGTGGAATCGGAATTGTGAAATGGATTTGTGATTGAATGGAACTGTTTTGCGGATGAGTGTGATTTGTTGTGGTTGCATTAGAGTATGATGGTTGTGGTTGCATTAAATGGAATTTAATTGATAGAACCGGAAGGAGCCAACGTTACCCAACCGAAATCCCATTGTGTTAGAGTCCGATTCACTGGGGTGAAATCCTATGACAGGGAGTCATAGTGGTTGAAATCTCCGTTGAGGAAAGGATCCCGATGGGATGCGTCGTGATAGCTCCGTGGAGGAAGGATCCCTTAGGGGATGTGTCGTGTTATCTCCCTACGGGGAAAGATCCTACGGGATATGGATGATGTGATGGCCGGCGGGGGGGGTTGCGGGGGAACCCACTCCTTATGGCGCCTAATTAACTCACATAGTTAAATGAATTGTGAACTGTCGTGCGTGTGTTGTGCTTGATGTGAACAAGCTGAAATGTGATGTGTTGAGTGTGTATATGTGACGTTTCGGTATGTGATGGCGAACGGTTATGTAATGTGTGTGAACTAGGTCGGATTGATCTGTGAATTGAGTTGTGTCAATGCGATGAGTTGCGGGTTAGATGTTAAGTGGTTGGTGATTATGATGATGATATGAATTGTGGATGGTTAGTACGGCGTTATGCACTTGAACGATAACCTATTTTTGCTTAGGGATGATTAATAGCTCACTTAGTGAATTGGGATGGGATTAATGTGTGTGTTGAATGTGAATGGGTGTGTGATTGTGGTGTATGTGGAAATGCTGACTATGATCTTGAGTCGTATTGTATTATAATGTTGAACGTATATTTATGATTCTCTGTTATTCATGGATGTTATTGAGGATGGTAAGTGTTGATTTGGAAAATGCACCTATGTGATCACTTAGACTGTTTAGAGATTAAAACTGGTAAAGGTTGAGTCTGATTCCATTGTTGGTGTCTCGTGAGAAGTTTGGGATCACTTCTTCAGGTTAGGTTCGGCGCATAGTTAAACCCAGTGGGTTCACTCAGTTTCATTAGGAAGCTGATTCCCTCCCAGTTTCTCTTTTCAGGTTCGCTTGTTAGTGAGAGTGAGTTGAAGTTCAGGTGTTCGGTTGAGTTCGGAGGATTTGCAGGTTGGAGTTGTGAAGTGAAGATTAGGAAGCTATTGTGGGGGGACCATTGTTTTAATTCTAGATTTCAGTTGACACTCTTGGGTTGGAAGATTTGTAATCGTTTGAGTTTTGGTTTCGGATTTTTGGTTTTTATGTAATGAAGGCCTTCAGTTGATTTTGAACTTTTTAATGGAGAGTTGTTTCTGTTTCCGCTGCGTTTTACTCTTTTCTTTTAAAGCTGGTTCTTCAAGTAGCACTCAAACCGGTTCGACCACGGGTGAACTCGGGTCGGTTGGGACGGGTGTTACAAGTGGTATCGAGCCTGGTTTGTTGCTGCTGTGTTGGTGATTCGTCTCTTCTTCTAGAGGAGTAATTAACCTCGTAGGGGGAAGGGATGAGGCATCGGCACAGGACCAAAATTTCTAGGGATTTTCAAATCGTTTTGAAGTGGGGGGGGAAGTTTTGAAAGGAAAAGTGTTGTTAATTTGAAAGGAAAGTGATTTGAAATGAAATGTGGTTTCTTAAAATTGGTCAAACTGAAACGTTTTGTGTCCTCCTGTAGTGAAGAGGGTGGCGGAAGTAGTGAGAGTGGAAGTAGTAGCGGGTTTGGGAAATTGGTTAGAGGAGTAGAGCCTTGTAGAATTTGGTTTAAGTGAGTAGAGTGCTTGAGGGTGTGAAGTTTTAGTCAAGGTGGTTAGCTTCATAGTTCTTGTTGGTGTGAGTTGTGCTTTGTTGAGCTCTTGAGAGAGTTTGTTTGATTGTGTTTTGGTTGTGTTCTTGTTGTGAGTGGTGCCGTTGGGGTTCGGTTGGTGCGTGTCTGTTAGGTAGAAGTTTGAAGTAGTGTGGGAGTAGTGCCCTTAGAAGGTGTGTGTTCCTAGAGCCGTTTATTAAAGGGAATTTTTCGGGAGGTAATGTGATCTTGAATTGCTGCATTTGTTGCTGTGATGTATGGTTGCATTGCTTAGAGCAAGTCGGGTTGTGATTTCGGGGAGAAATCTCTTAAAGTTGGGGAGACTTGTAACATCCCCGCCCAACCGAACGGGTTAGAACTCAAGTCTGGGGGGACTAGAGTGCCGGAAACGGTACTTAAGAGGGGTCTCTTGAGGTCTGGGACTTTTTGGGTATGTGCGGGTTGAAGTTGCAAAAGAGGGGAACAGTGAACAGTACCAAAGTGTTGATTTTGGGCCCTAAAGTGCGCAGGCGCACATTTGGAAGTGTCAGGCGCACATTTAAATTAATTCAGCAAACTTTCGGCTGAATATTCAAAAATGTGCTCCTTTTGGGGGTAAATGTCGCCGGCGCACATTTGGCATGCCAGGCGCACATTTCGTGCATAAAAGGACGAAATTGCACGGAAATCCAGAACTTTCCCCCCCTTCTTTCTTTTTTCCCCGAAATTCGTTTTTGACGAACCAAAAACCCCTTATCTTCAAACCTTGATTCCGGGAGTTGTAGAGCCCCGATTTGCGATCCGTTTGTTGCTATGGGTTCGTTGGCGACGAGAGGAAGAGATCGCACATCGTGGTTCAGGGTGGTTCGAGTAGGCTGCTGTCGGTGAGGAGGAGAAGAGCTACGACTTTGGAGTGGTAGAGCTTGGTCGTTCGGGTTCCGGGAGTTGTTTTAGAGCCTCGTCTTCTTGTCAGGTGAGGGTTTTAGCGTATGATAGGTAGTCTTGTCGGTGTGAGGAGTTACAACTCAGACTTAGAAAAATGTAGGGCCTTGCATGAAACTGAAAGAGAGTAAAAGGGGAAAATTGTTCTGCAATTGATTGTTCTGTGAAATATGCTGTTTGATGATTGTTGGATGTTTGTTAATTGATGGATTGGTTTATGATTGATGGCTGTTTGTGAGATTTTGATTGGGGGAATTGCTTAACATGGATGATAAATTGATCGAAAACTAGTAAAGAGTGATAGGAGGGACGGGTCTGTGAACATGAGAATTGTGTATATTATGCTATTGTCAGTTTGTGTTGCAGGAGGGTGGTCCTGCCAATGTGGGTCGCCCTTAATTGATGAACAGGTGGATGGCTCCACCAATGTGGGGTCGGTCCAATGAAGGGCGTACAGGAGGGTAACCCTACGACTCATGACATGGCTTCCCCTGTACTTGCAGGTGGGGGTGGCCGGTGAGCTAGCCGTTTACCCTTAAACTGTTTGTGCCGTGGGAGGCGTTGAATGTCTTGTGATGTGTGGTTATGTGTGATATGGGATTATTGAATGATTTGGATTGTGTTGGGTTACATAATGTTGGGATTGAGATGATGCTTGGTGTTAATGTATGAATTACGCAACGTGCTTTTAGGTAGAATTGATGTTGTGTGTGAAGATGGTTGTTAATGTGTTTAAGGTGGTAGACTTATGACTTATAATTGGCTAATAGAATTGGTAGGGGAAAATTGTACGTGGAAGTGGATAATTGAATCGGTACGTGGAATTGACTTATGGAATTGGTTAGGGGAATTGGTGAATGGAATTGAGTAATGGAATTGGGTGTTCTGAATGCATGAGCTAGTTGAGCTGAGGTTGTATGACTGAATTGTATGAAAATGATGCTGTGGTGTTGGGTGATTGATTCTGTGTCTTGTGATTATTGTAATAAGGTTGGAGTCTTGGATGTGGATTGGTAAATGGTTGAGATGAACGAGGATGTTAGAATTGGTCGAATTGTGGCTAGGAATATGTTAGATGAAATATGTGAACTAGATAGATTATGTGGTTTAATCTAGTACGCTCAATAGGAGAGTTGAAATGGTAAATTGATGTTGTCTTGATTGTTATGGATGTGTGATTGTATGGTTGACTTGGGTGAGTGTATGGTTGACTAGATGGCTAGGAATGGGAGTGAGGAGTTGAATAGACTTAGAACAGAATTAGGTCTTGCATGAACCTATGAGAGTAAAAACTGAATAATTGTCTTGTGATTGAAGTATGATGACTGTGCTGATTTATGTTTGATGTGGGGATTGGGATGAAAGTTGATAGCTAATGTATTTGATCTAGAAATGTGAGTAGGGATGGGGTGGATGTGATGAATTTCTATGATTGTGTTTATTATTGCCGTTTGTGGTTAGACTAGAATTATATCCTTAGAATTGGAACATAGAATTGGTGCTTGGAACTAGAACATGAAATTGTGTTGTGGAATCATGATGTGGGATTGTGTTGTGGTTTTGTGATGTGGCATTGGGATGTGTAATTCGTGTAGTGGAGTTGTACAGTGGAATTGGGAAGTGGAATCGGAATTGTGAAATGGATTTGTGATTGAATGGAACTATTTTGCGGATGAGTGTGATTGTTGTGGTTGCATTAGAGTATGATGGTTGTGGTTGCATTAAATGGAATTTAATTGATAGAACCGGAAGGAGCCAAACGTTAACCCAACCAAATTTACCATTGTGTTAGAGTCCGATTCACTGGGGTGAATCCTATGACAGGGAGGTCAAAGTGGTTGAAATCTCCGTGAGAAAGGATCCCGATGGGATGCGTCTTTGATAGCTCCGTGGAGGAAGGATCCCTTAGGGGATGCGTCGTGTTATCTCCTCGGGAAAGATCTACGGGATATGGATGATGTGATGGCGGCGGGGGGTAGCGGGGGAACCACTCTTATGGCGCCTAATTAACTCACATAGTTAAATGAATTGTGAACTGTCGTGCGTGGTGTTGTGCTTGATGTGAACAAGCTGAAATGTGATGTGTTGAGTGTGTATATGTGACGTGCGGTATGTGATGGCGAACTGTTATGTAATGTGTGTGAACTAGGTCGGATTGATCTGTGAATTGAGTTGTGTCAATGCGATGAGTTGCGGGTTAGATGTTAAGTGGTTGGTGATTATGATGATGATATGAATTGTGGATGGTTAGTACGGCGTTATGCACTTGAACGATAACCTAGATTTGCTTAGGGATGATTAATAGCTCACTTAGTGAATTGGGGATGGGATTAATGTGTGTGTTGAATGTGAATGGGTGTGTGATTGTGGTGTATGTGGAAATGCTGACTATGATCTTGAGTCGTATTGTATTATAATGTTGAACTGTATGATTTATGATTCTCTGTTATTCATGGATGTTATTGAGGATGGTAAGTGTTGATTTGTAACTGCACCTATGTGATCACTTAGACTGTTTAGAGAATTAAAACTGGTAAAGGTTGAGTCTGATTCCATTGTTGGTGTCTCGTGAGAAGTTTGGGATCACTTCTTCAGGTTAGGTTCGGCGCCATAGTTAAACCCAGTGGGTTCACTCAGTTTCATTAGGAAGCTGATTCCCTCCCAGTTTCTCTTTTCAGGTTCGCTTGTTAGTGAGAGTGAGTTGAAGTTCAGGTGTTCGGTTGAGTTCGGAGGAGTTGCAGGTTGGAGTTGTGAAGTGAAGATTAGGAAGCTATTGTGGGGTGACCATTGTTTTAATTTTAGATTTCAGTTGACACTCTTGGGTTGGAAGATTTGTAATCGTTTTGAGTTTTGGTTTCGGATTTCGGTTTTTATGTAATGAAGGCCTTCAGTTGATTTTGAACTTTTTAATGGAGAGTTGTTTCTGTTTCCGCTGCGTTTTACTCTTTTCTTTTAAAGCTGGTTCTTCAAGTAGCACTCAAACCGGTTCGACCACGGTGTGAACTCGGGTCGGTTTGGGACGGGTGTTACAAGTGTGTAGAGCCTTAGTGTGGTGGCGGTTGTTAGTGTAGTGTTGTTCTCTTGGTTGCTTGTGTTGTTGTGTTGTTTGTGCTCTTGTGGTGCTTTCGTGGTTCGGTTGTGCGTGTTTGTTAGAAGGAAGTTCAGAGTAGTGTGGGAGTAGTGCCCTTAGAAGGTGTGTGTTGCTAGAGCCGTTAGGGAAAATTTCGGGAGGGTAATGTGATCTTGAATTGCTGCATTTGTTGCTGTGATGTATGGTTGCATTGCTAGAGCAAGTCGGGCTGTGATTTCGGGGACGAAATCTCTTAAAGTTGGGGAGACTTGTAACATCCCCGCCCAACCGAACGGGTTAGAACTCAAGTCTGGGTGACTAGAGTGCCGGAAACGGTACTTAAGAGGTCTCTTGAGGTCTGGGACGTTTGGGTATGTGCCGGGTTGAAGTTGCAAAAGAGGGGAACAGTGTACAGTACCAAAAGTGCTGATTTTGGACCCTAATGTGCGCAGGCGCACATTTAGAAGTGCCAGGCGCACATTTCAATTAATTTAGCAAACTTTCGGCTAAATATTCAAAATGTGCTCCTTTTGGGGGTAAATGTGCGCCGGCGCACATTTGGCATGCCCAGGCGCACATTTCGTGCATAAAAGGGACGAATTTGCACGGAAATCCAGAACTTTCCCCCCCTTCTTTCTCTTTCCCCCGAAATTCGTTTTTGACGAACCAAAAACCCCTTATCTTCAAACCTCGATTCCGGGAGTTGTAGAGCTCCGATTTTGCGATCCGTTTGTTGCTACGGTTCGTGGCGACGAGAGGAAGAGATCGCACATCGTGGTTCTGGGTGGTTCAGCGTAGGCTGCTGTCGGTGAGGAGGAGAAGAGCACGACTTTGGAGTGGTAGAGCTTGGTCGTTCGGGTTCCGGGAGTTGTTTTAGAGCCTCGTCTTCTTGTCAGGTGAGGGTTTAGCGTTACGATAGGTAGTATTGGTCGATGTGAGGAGTTTCAACCTTGACTTAGATGAATATAGGTTTTGCATGGAATTGAAAGAGAGTAAAGGGGAAACTGTTCTGCATTGGATTGTTATGTAAATTGTGATGTTTCATGATTGTGGGTGTGAATGTTAACTGATACATTGGTTGATAATTGTTGGCTGATGTGATGTGTTGGATTGGGGAAATGATTAACGATGATGTTAAATGGATCAGACTTAGTAATGAGTGTAGGAGGTATGGGACGTGATTCTTGTAAACTGTATCTATACCTTGTGCTGACAGTTGTGGCTGCAGGAGGGTGGTCCTGCCAATGTGGGGTCGCCCTTAATTGACGAACAGGTGGATGGTCCCACCAATGTGGGGTCGTCCAATGAAGGACGTACAGGAGGGTAACCCTATGACTCATGACATGGCTTCCCCGTACTTGCAGGTGGGGGTGGCCGGTGAGCTAGCCGTTTACCCTTAAACTATTTGGGCCGTGGGAGGCGTTGAATGACTTGTGATGTGTGGTTATGTGTGATGTGGAATTGTGATGATGCTATGTGTGTGTGTGGCGTGGTTGTCGAGGTGTGTGAATGGGTGCAAGTGGTGTGGTTTGGGATATGGTTGAGTATGCGATTGATGTTGATGTTGGTGGTGGGAATGGATGTGCAACTCGATGGTTGGATTGAATGATGCGAATGAGCTGTGTGATGAGTATGATGGTTGGTTGTAAGTGTTGAGTAATTGGTTGTGTTGATTGAATGATAGAACCGGTAGGAGTCCACACTGCCCACCATGAGATGTGATGAGTTGTGTCCGGTTCACGTTGAGTGAATCACTCTGGTTAGCTACCAGGGATTTATGTTGAGTCGGTCTACGTTGAGTGGATCACCCGGGTCTAGTACCTGGGATTATGGTTGTGGTATCGGTCTACGTTGAGTAGATCACCCTGGGTTGTATTACCGGGGATTGTTGGCCGGCAGTGGTGGTGTGGAGCAACTCCTATGCGCCTAATAACTCACCTAGAAATTAATGAGTCGAGTCGTGTTGTGACAGTGTGATGTGTGGAGTCTGTGGGACAGGGGTTGGTAGTGTTGTGCTTGGTTGATGTTAGTAACTGTGAAACTGTGAATTGCGAGTACTGTGGTTGAAGTATGAAAGTGGGTGCTATTCGTGTTGGAAGATGTGTTGTGATTAAGTGTTGCATCGTGTGTAAGATGACTTCGTTGATGCTATTATATTGCGGTATGAGATTGACCGGTGTGCATGTTCTAACCCTGATAGTGATGAGATTGGGACGTGATTCTTGTAAACTGTATCTATACCTTGTGCTAACAGTTGTGGTTGCAGGAGGTGGTCCTGCCAATGTGGGGTCGCCCTTTAAATGGTGAACAGGTGGATGGCCCTGCCAATGTGGGGTCCTCCAATGAAGGATGAACAGGAGGGTAACCCTAAGACTCACGACATGGCTATCCCTGTACTTGCAGGTGGGGGTGGCGGTGAGCTAGCCGTTTACCCTTAAACTGTGTGTGTAGTGTGGAATGATTGGATGAAGTGTCATGTGATTATAAATGTGTGAATGGATTAGATGATGTTATTTGATATTGGATTGAGATGATGTTTACGTGGTGATTTGGATGGATTGATGTTACGTGCATTGGTAGAATTGATGCTAGGTGCCGTTTTGAGTGGAATTGATGATGTGTGTGAAGGTGGTTGTTAATGTGTTTAGGGTTGTAGACTTATGACTTCGAATTGGCTAATAGAATTGGTAAGGGGATTTGTACATGGAATGGTAATGGGGAATTGTGTTGTGGACTTGGATTGTGGAATTATGTGGTGAACTGGAATTGTGGATTTGTAATATGGAATTGAATTGTTGATGTGTGTGATTGATGTAGTTATGTTTAATGAAATTTAATTGATAGAACCGGAAGGAGCCAACGTTACCCCAACCGAAATACCATTGTGTTAGAGTCCGATTCACTGGTGTGAATCCTATGACAGGGAGTCATAGTGGTTGAAATCTCCGTTGAGGAAGGATCCCGATGGGATGCATCGTGATAGCTCCGCGGAGGAAGGATCCCTTAGGGGATGCGTCGTGTTATCTCCCTACGGGGAAAGATCCTACGGGATATGGATGATGTGATGGCCGGCGGGGTAGCGGGGAACAAACTCCTTATGGCGCCTAATTAACTCACCTAGTTAAATGAATTATGAACTGTCGTGCGTGTGTTGTGTTGGATTTGATTGCGAGCTGAAATGTGATGTGTTGAGTGTGTATATGTGATGTGTGATATGTGTTGATGATATGTTATGCAATGTGTTGTGAACTAGGTTGGATTGATCTATGAATTGAGTTGTGTAATGTGATAAGTTGTGGGATAGATGTGATAGGTTGATGATTATGATGATGATATGAATTGTGAATGGTTAGTTTGGAGTTATGCACTTGAATGGTAACATGGACTGCTTAGAGATGTCTAATAGCTCACTTAATGTGTGTGACTGTTGTGGGTGTAGAAATGCTAGCTATGATCTTGAGTGGTATTGTGATGTGATGTCGAGATGTGTGGATTATGATTCTCTATTATTCATGAATGTTATCGTGGATGGTAAGTGTTGAATTGAGAACTGCACCTATGTGATCACTTAAACTGTTTCTAGGGAAATAAAATATGGTATGAATGTGTCTGGTTCCATTGTGGTTGTGTGTGCGGAGTTTGGAACCGCTCTTTCAGGCTAGGTTCGGCGCATAGTTAAACCCAGTGGGTTCACTCAATTTCAATAGGAAATTGACCCCCCTCCAGTTCCTCTTTTCAGGTTCGCGTGGTTAGAGTGAGTGAGTTAAAGTTCAGGAGTTTCCTTGTGTGTCGAGTGTCAGTGTGTTGTTGGCGTGGAGGAGATTCTTGAAGGCTTGGACCAGGAGTTGACCATGTTTTGATTTTGTTGGCTATTTTGGGATTGGGTTATTTTGTATCGATTGATTTGAACTTCGGGATTGTAAAGGAATTTTGGTTCGAATTGTATCTTTGTAACAAGTTTTGGATTTTGAATAATGGAGGCGCTTCCGACTTACGCTTGTTTTAAGTTTTAATTCGATTCCAATGTTGTTTTCCCTTCTACTTTTTCTATTGTATCTTCGAGTGATGTTCAAACCGGTTCGACCACGGATTCAACCCGGGTCGGTTCGGGATGGATGTTACAAGTGGTATCAGAGCCTGGTATATTCAATCATAGAAATTCATCGCACCCAACCCCATCCCATCTCACATTCCTAGCTCAAAATACATCAGCTATCGTCTTATATCCCAATCCCCACATCACACATAGATCAGCACAATCATCATACATCAATCACAGGACAGTTATTCAGTTTTACTCTCATAGGTTCATGCAAGACCTAACTCGTCCTAAGTCCAGTTTCAACTCCTCACTCCCATTCCTAGCCATCTAGTCAACCATACACTCACACAAGTCAACCATACACTCACACAAGTCAACCATATAACACACACAAGTCAACCTACACCACATAACAGTAACATTCAAGACAACATCAATTTACCATTTCAACTCTCCTATTGAGTGTTACTAGATTAAACCACATAACCTATCTAGTTCACATATTTCCTCAAACACGATTCCTAGCCACAATTCGACCAATTCTAACATCCTCGTTCATCTCAACCATTTACCAATCCACATCCAAGGCTCCAACCTTATTACAACAATCACAAGACACAGAATCAATCACCAACACACAGCATCATTTTCATACAATTCAGTCATACAACCTCAGCTCAACTAGCTCATGCATTCAGAAACACCCAATTCCATTACTCAACTCCATTCACTAATTCCCCTAACCAGTTCCATAAGTCAATTCCACGCACCGGTTCTATTGTCCGCTTCCACGTACAAATTCCCTTACCAATTCTATCAGCCAAATATAAGTCATAAGGCTACCACTTTAAACACATTAACAACCATCTTCACACACAACATCAATTCTACCTAAAAGGCACATTGCATAATTCATACATCAACACCAAGCATCATCTCAATCCCAACATCATGTAAACCAACACAACCCAAATCATTCAATAATCTCATATCACACATAACCACACATCACAAGACATTCAACGCCTCCCGCGGCACAAACAGTTTAAGGGTATACGGCTAGCTCACCGGCCACCCCCACCTGCAAGTACAGGGGAAGCCATGTCATGAGTCGTAGGGTTACCCTCCTGTTCATCCTTCCTTGGACGACCCCACATTGGCAGGGCCATCCACCTGTTCACCATTAAAAGGGCGACCCCACATTGGCAGGACCACCCTCCTGCAACCACAATTGTCAGCACAAGGTATAGATACAGTTTACAAGAATCACGTCCCATACCTCCTACACTCATTACTAAGTCTGATCCATTTAACATCATCGTTAATCATTTCCCCAATCCAACCACATCACATCAGCCAACAATTATCAATCAATGTATCAATTAACATTCACACCACAATCATGAAACATCACAATTTACATAACAATCCAATGCAGAACAGTTTCCCCTTTTACTCTCTTTCAATTCCATGCAAACCTATATTCATCTAAGTCAAGGTTGCAACTCCTCACATCGACCAATACTACCTATCGTACGCTAAACCTCACCTGACAAGAAGACGAGGCTCTAAAACAACTCCCGGAACCCGAACGACCAAGCTCTACCACTCCAAAGTCGTAGCTCTTCTCCTCCTCACCGACAGCAGCCTACTCCGAACCACCCAGGACCACGATGTGCGATCTCTTCCTCTCGTCGTCACGAACCCGTAGCAACAAACGGATCGCAAATCGGAGCTCTACAACTCCCGGAATCGAGGTTTGAAGTTAAGGGGTTTTTGGTTCGTCAAAAACGAATTTCGGGGAAAGAGAAAGAAGGGGGGAAAGTTCTGGATTTCCGTGCAAATTCGTCCTTTTATGCACGAAATGTGCGCCTGGCATGCCAAATGTGCGCCGGCGCACATTTACCCCCAAAAGGAGCACATTTTGAATATTCAGCCGAAAGTTTGCTGAATTAATTGAAATGTGCGCCTGGCACTTCTAAATGTGCGCCTGCGCACATTAGGGCCCAAAATCAGCACTTTTGGTACTGTACACTGTTCCCCTCTTTTGCAACTTCAACCCGGCACATACCCAAACGTCCCAGACCTCAGAGACCCTCTTAAGTACCATTTTCGGCACTCTAGTCACCCAGACTTGAGTTCTAACCCGTTCGGTTGGGCGGGGATGTTACAAGTCTCCCCAACCTTAAGAGATTTCGTCCCCGAAATCACAACCCGACTTGCTCTAGCAATGCAACCATACATCACAGCAACAAATGCCGCAATTCAAGATCACATTACCTCCCGAAATTCCTCTAACGGCTCTAGCAACACACACCTTTTAAGGGCACTACTCCCACACTACTTCAAACTTCTACCTAACAGACACGCACAACCGAACCTCAACGGCACTACTCCAACAAGAACACAACCAAAACACAATCAAACCAAACTCACTCAAGAGCACAATCACAACGCAAGAGCTCAACAAAGCACACTCACACCAACAAGAACTATGAAGCTAACACCTTCGACTAAAACTACACACCTCAAGCACTCTACTCACTTAACCAAATTCTACAAGGCTCTACTCTTCTAACCAATTTCCCAACCTGCTACTACTTCCACTCTCAACTACTCTGCCACCCTCTTCACTACAGGAGGACACAAAACTTTCAGTTGACCAATTTTAAGAAATCACATTTCATTTCAAATCACTTTCCTTTCAAATTCACAACACTTTCCTTTCAAAACTTCCCACCCATTCAAACGATTTGAAAATCCCTAGAAAGTTGGTCCTGTGCCGATGCCTCATCCCTTCCCCTACGAGGTTAATTACTCCTCTAGAAGAAGAGACGAATCACCAAACACAGCAGCAACTAACCAGGCTCTGATACCATTTGTAACACCCAACCCCGGAATCAGCTCGGTGAAAACCCGAGTTGAACCGGAACCGAGTATTACCCAGTGAAAAAACGACAGAGATAACATTCAAATCCAAACTTTAAATAAGAGGTTAAGTGAGAGGCCTCCATAAACCATGAAAACATAAGCTGCCTACAACTCCAAATCCAACATAAAACCCATAAAATCCAACGTAACCAGAAAGATACACAAATCCCAGTAAAACCCCCAAAATGTTCCATGTCAACTGAAATATAAAATAGGTCAACTCCAAGTAGGCACCAGTCTTCACCTCATAGCTTCAGTCCAGCCCTTCTCGGAATCCACCCTCAACTCTGGCACCACACCACTCTCTCTAGCCACGAGATCCTGAAAGGGAGAAAGGGATCAATTTCCTATTGAAATTGAGTGAACCCACTGGGCCTACCTACACGTTGTCCTACTCTATGGAGCGGTCCCAACTCCGCACAAGACATTCAACAATGGAACCAACCCAACCCCCCTTTCCATATTTTAAATCCCTAAAAGCAGTCTAGGTGATCACGTTGGTCAGTTCTCGTTCTCATGCACAATTCATAACGATAGAATCACTCCGAAGTAGTACATCAATCCACAACACAACAGCATCATCACATCACATCCATCAATCAAGTCACAGCCACAACCACAAGCACAAGACATACACATTCATATTATCTAGGTGAGTTATTAGGCGCCAAGGAGTTATCCACACCACCACCGCCGGCCACATCCTCAACACACATCCCGCAGGATCTTTCCCTCATAGGGAGATAACACGACGCATCCCCTTAGGGATCCTTCCTCCACGGAGCTATCACGACGCATCCCATTGGGATCCTTCCATTTCGGAGATATCAACAACCATGACCTCCCGTCATGGGATTCACCCCAGTGAATCGGACTCGATCACAATAGTATTTCGGGTGGGGTAGTGTGGGCTCCTTCAGGTTCTACTTGGACATTCAAAAACCAACACCACAAATCCAACTCATCACAGCTCATTCTCACAAGGCACAATTCACATCATCCATGTTCATATCACAGTACACAGTTCCCAGTACATCCCTGGGTTCCACGCTCCAGCCACGACCACCATACACACTTACAATCAACCAAAGGGTAACCGCTAGCTCACCGGCCACCCCCACCTGCAAGTACAGGGAGGCCATGTCATGAGTCTAGGGGTCACCCACCTGTTCCTCTCATTCAGAGCGACCCCACATTGGCAGGGCAACTCTCCTGCATCCACAACCAACAATTCATAAAATCATAGCACCCGCACTCACTTCCCAACCTTCCTAGTTCTCATTTCTATGTCAATCCATTACTTAATTCGCTTCAGTTCACAACCAACCCCAAATCATAGCAATCAACAACAACAATCAATCACGGCAATCATCAATAGCAATCAAGTACATTCACAGAACAGTTTATCCCCTTTTACGCTCATCATTTTCATGCATGACCTAGGTTTTGTTCTAAGTCCAATTGAGACTCCTCACGCTGTCCAATCTACCTACACAACGCTAGGCCCTCACCTGGAATAGAAGACGAGGCTCTAATCGTCTTCTAGTTCCCCAGAAACTCGATTTCCAACCACCAAACTCGTAGCTCTACCCTTCCTTACTGCTCACGACCTACACCCAGAAACCCAAAATAGAGGTTAGCGATCTCTTCTCCTCGTCGCTACGAATCCATAGCAACAAACGGATCCCAATTCCGACCTCTACAGCTCCCGGAATCACCCTTCGAAGGTTGCTCGCTCCAAGTTCGTCAATGGTTTTCGGGGAGAGAGAAAGGGAAACGAAAATACGGATTACTGTGCAATTTCCGTCCTTTTATGCACAAAATGTGCGCCTGACTTGTCAAAATGTGCGCCGGCGCACATTGACCCCTAAAAGGCGCACATTTTGAATATTCTGCCGAAAGTTTGCTGAATTAATTGAAAAGTGCGCCTGACACTTCTAAATGTGCGCCTGCGCACATTAGGGCCCGAAATGAGCACTTTTGGTACTGTACACAGTTCCCCTCTTTTGCAACTTCAACCCGGCACACACCCAAACGTCCCAAACCTCAAGAGACCCTCTTAAGTACCGTTTCCGGCACTCTAGTCACCCAGACTTGAGTTCTAACCCGTTCGGTTGGGCGGGGATGTTACAAGTCTCCACAACTTCAAGGATTTCGTCCCCGAAATCATCCCTAACTCATCCTAGCAATACGATACCGGACACACCCTAGACCTTCTTGGAACCAACACCACCACGAGCAAACACAAAAGCATGCATCAAGGGAAATTAATACCTGAATCATACACTTCCACTAATTCCGGGTACCGCCGCCTCATACTCTCCTCAGTCTCCCAAGTAGCCGACTCGCTCTCATGGTTCCTCCATACCACCTTGAGCTGCGGAATCTGCTTATTCCTCAAGACCCGAACTTGCCTATCCACGATCGCGACTGGCTTCTCCTCATAAGTTAAGTCTTGCTCAATCTCCACCTCTTCCGGCTGAATTACATGAGAAGGGTCCCCATGATACCGCCTAAGCACGCTCACATGGAACACATTGTGTATCCGTTCCAACTCCCTCGGCAAGGCCAACACATAAGCCACCGGACCCGACTTAGCGAGGATCTCATAAGGACCGATGTACCGAGGCGCCAACTTCCCTTTTCTACCGAAACGCATCAGCCCTTTCCACGGCGACACCTTCAAGAATACCTTCTCTCCAACATTGAAACTCAGCTCTCTAGCACGACCGTCGGCATACGCTTTTTGCCTATCTTGAGCCGCTCTCAATCTCTCCTTGATAACCTTAACCCGATCAGCCGTCTCTTGCACAACTTGAGGACCCGACAACACCCTCGCACCTTCCTCATCCCAACACAATGGCGTCCTACACTTCCTCCCATACAAGGCCTCAAAAGGAGCGGACTTCAAACTACTATGATACGAGTTATTATAGGCGAACTCAATCAAAGGTAGCAATTCAGTCCAAGGGGTTTGAAACTCCATAGCACAGCTTCTCAACAACTCCTCCAAAGTAAGGATCGTTCTCTCTGATTGCCCATCCGTCTGAGGATGATACGCCGTCGAGAACTTGAGCTTAGTTCCCAACGCTGTGTGCAGCCCCTCCCAAAAATGGGACGTGAAACTCGGATCCCGATCAGAGACAATGGATTGAGGAACCCCATGTAACCTCACCACCTCTTCTATGTACAACTTTGCTAACACCTCCACACTAGGCTTAAACCGAATGGGTATGAAATGCGCAACTTTCGTCAAACGGTCGACTATTACCCACACGGCATCCTTCCCCTCTCTAGTCGGCGGAAAACCCGATACAAAGTCCATGGTGATGTCCGCAAACTTCCACTCTGGAATAGGTAGGGACTGAAGTAACCCACCCGGAGCTCTATGCTCCGCCTTAGCCTTCTGACAAACCAAACAAGTCGCCACGTAACGAGCCACATCCTTCTTCATTCCTGGCCACCAAAAACTTAACTTCAGGTCATTGTACATCTTTGTCATCCCGGGATGCATAGCATACATCGAGGAATGAGCCTCCTCCAAAATCCCCTTCCTCAATTCCTCTACTTCCGGTACGCACACTCGACCCTTGCATTTCAACAATCCGCCAACTACCTCAAATCCATTATCCATGCCTTTCTCAACTTCCCCTCGAATGGCCACCAGAGTAGCATCCTTGAGCTGCTCCTCACCAATCCTATCATTCAGCATAGGCCTAATGTTGAGCTTGGCAAGCAAACTTCCCACATCATCTAGTTGCATCTCTACCCTTAAAGCTCTGAGATCCACCAACTCCTTTCGACTTAAAGCATCCGCAACCACGTTAGCTTTACCAGGATGGTAGTCAATGGTACAGTCATAATCCTTCAAGAGCTCCACCCAACGCCGTTGCCTACCATTCAGCTCCTTTTGATCCATAAGGTGCTTAAGACTCTTGTGATCGGTCATGATCTTAAACGTCTCACCATACAAATAATGCCTCCACAACTTCAAGGCGAACACCACTGCAGCTAACTCCAAATCATGGGTTGGGTAGTTCACCTCATGCACCCTAAGCTGTCGGGAGGCATAAGCGACAACCTTCCCATTCTGCATCAACACACAGCCCAACCCTTGCAAGGACGCATCACTAAACACCACATACTCTCCACCCTCTACTGGCAAAGTCAACACCGGAGCTGAGGTCAACTTCTTCTTCAACTCCTCAAAGCTTCTTTGACATTCCTCGCTCCACTCATACCTCGACTCCTTCCTCAACAACTTATGTAAAGGAGACGCTATGGTAGAGAACCCCTCTACAAACCTTCGGTAGTAACCAGCTAACCCCAAGAAGCTCCTCAGTTGCGACACATCCTTAGGTGGAGACCAATTAACCACCGCTTCAATCTTCTTGGAAATTTGCCAGCACGTCACATATACACACTCAACACATCACATTCAGCTTGTTCACATCAAGCACAACACACGCACGACAGTTCACAATTCATTTAACTAGGTGAGTTAATTAGGCGCCATAAGGAGTTGTTCCCCCGCTACCCCGCCGGCCATCACATCATCCATATCCCGTAGGATCTTTCCCCGTAGGGAGATAACATGACGCATCCCCTAAGGGATCCTTCCTCCACGAGGCTATCACGACGCATCCCATCGGGATCCTTTCTCAACGGAGATTTCAACCACTATGACTCCCTGTCATAGGATTCACCCCAGTGAATCGGACTCTAACACAATGGTATTTCGGTTGGGGTAACGTTGGCTCCTTCCGGTTCTATCAATTAAATTCCATTTAATGCAACCACAACCATCATACTCTAATGCAACCACAACAATCACACTCATCCGCAAAACAGTTCCATTCAATCACAAATCCATTTCACAATTCCGATTCCACTTCCCAATTCCACTGTACAACTCCACTACACGAATTACACATCCCAATGCCACATCACAAAACCACAACACAATCCCACATCATGATTCCACAACACAATTTCATGTTCTAGTTCCAAGCACCAATTCTATGTTCCAATTCTAGGATATAATTCTAGTCTAACCACAAACGGCAATAATAAACACAATCATAGAAATTCATCACATCCACCCCATCCTATCTCACATTTCTAAATCAAATACATTAGCTATCAACTTTCATCCCAATCCCCACCTCAAACATAAATCAGCACAGTCATCATACTTCAATCACAAGACAATTATTCAGTTTTACTCTCATAGGTTCATGCAAGACCTAATTCTGTTCTAAGTCTATTCAACTCCTCACTCCCATTCCTAGCCATCTAGTCAACCATACACTCACACAAGTCAACCATACAATCACACATCCATAACAATCAAGACAACATCAATTTACCATTTCAACTCTCCTATTGAGCGTTACTAGATTAAACCACATAATCTATCTAGTTCACATATTTCATCTAACATGATTCCTAGCCACAATTCGACCAATTCTAACATCCTCGTTCATCTCAACCATTTACCAATCCACATCCAAGACTCCAACCTTATTACAATAATCACAAGACACAGAATCAATCACCAACACACACAGCATCATTTTCATACAATTCAGTCATACAACCTCAGCTCAACTAGCTCATGCATTCAGAACACCCAATTCCATTACTCAATTCCATTCACCAATTCCCTAACCAATTCCATAAGTCAATTCCACGTACCGATTCAATTATCCACTTCCACGTACAATTTCCCCTACCAATTCTATTAGCCAATTATAAGTCATAAGTCTACCACCTTAAACACATTAACAACCATCTTCACACACAACATCAATTCTACCTAAAAGCACGTTGCGTAATTCATACATCAACACCTAGCATCATCTCAATCCCAACATCATATAAACCAACACAATCCAAATCATTCAGTAATCCCACATCACACATAACCACACATCACAAGACATTCAACGCCTCCCACGGCACAAACAATTTAAGGGTAAACGGCTAGCTCACCGGCCACCCCCACCTGCAAGTACAGGGGAAGCCATGTCATGAGTCGTAGGGTTACCCTCCTGTACGTCCTTCATTGGACGACCCCACATTGGTGGAGCCATCCACCTGTTCATCAATTAAGGGCGACCCCACATTGGCAGGACCACCCTCCTGCAACCACAACTGTCAGCACAAGGTATAGATACAGTTTACAAGAATCACGTCCCATACCTCCTACACTCATTACTAAGTCTGATCCATTTAACATCATCGTTAATCATTTCCCCAATCCAACCACATCACATCAGCCAACAATTATCATCCAATGTATCAGTTAACATTCACACCACAATCATGAATCATCACAATTTACATAACAATCCAATGCAGAACGGTTTCCCCTTTACTCTCTTTCAATTCCATGCAAAACCTATATTCATCTAAGTCAAGGTTGCAACTCCTCACATCGACCAATACTACCTATCGTACGCTAAACCCTCACCTGACAAGAAGACGAGGCTCTAAAACAACTCCCGGAACCCGAACGACCAAGCTCTACCACTCCAAAGTCGTAGTTCTTCTCCTCCTCACCGACAGCAGCCTACTCCGAACCACCCAGAACCACGATGTGCGATCTCTTCCTCTCGTCGCCACGAACGCGTAGCAACAAACGGATCGCAAATCGGAGCTCTACAACTCCCGGAATCGAGGTTTGAAGATAAGGGGTTTTTGGTTCGTCAAAAACGAATTTCGGGGAAAGAGAAAGAAGGGGAAGGTTCTGGATTTCCGTGCAATTTCGTCCTTTTATGCACGAAATGTGCGCCTGGCATGTCAAATGTGCGCCGGCGCACATTTACCCCCAAAAGGAGCACATTTTGAATATTCAGCCGAAAGTTTGCTGAATTAATTTAAATGTGCGCCTGGCACTTCCAAATGTGCGCCTGCGCACTTTAGGGCCCAAAATCAGCACTTTTGGTACTGTTCACTGTTCCCCTCTTTTGCAACTTCAACCCGGCACATACCCAAACGTCCCAGACCTCAAGAGACCCTCTTTAAGTACCGTTTCCGGCACTCTAGTCACCCAGACTTGAGTTCTAACCCGTTCGGTTGGGCGGGGATGTTACACATCAGGTGAGGGCCTAGTGGAGGCCCTCGTCTCAGGGCTGGTCTTGGCTCAGGGTCGGGACTTGGGCTTTGACTCTCCAAGACTCCGGAGGTGGTTCTGGTGTAGGCCTAATGGTGTGACCCACCGCAACCGTGGGCAGACGACCCTAACCACCACTAGTCTTGATCCTTCGCTCGATCACTGTTGGCACCGGGGCGGGAAAGTACTTGGACCCGTCGGTCGCGATTGACCGAGAACCCTAAGTGTCCAGGAATGGCTCCACGATAGAAGGGGAATACTTCTGTTGATAATACCGACTCTAAGCTATGCACGCAGCATAAAACTAAGAATTTAGAGAACAAAGTTCTTATTTGATTAATTGATTCAAAGGGGTTCGTGTTTACAATGAGGTCGAAGCCTCTTATTTATAGGTGACGGAAATCGTGAACAGGCTCACGTTTCCTACTAGGAAAATAACTCTAAAATAATAAAATAATAGCCTAAGTCCTATTTAGAATATAATAAGACTTACTTGCTCCTAAAGAATCGAAACTAAGAAGAAAATCCGAATAAAATACTTAAAGTCTTAAAATAATACAAAAGCCGGCTAAAACCCTAATTCGGCGGATTCGGCGGATCCGGTCGGGTGTTCCGCTCACGCGCTGGCAAAATTAGGAAAGCCGGCGCCGCCTTTGCTATCGAGCGTGGAATTGGCTGCGGCGGCGGCTGCTCAGGCTGGGTGATGACCGGGGCTTCTTGAGTTGGGCTCCGGCGGGTCTGATGCTGATGCCAGTCGGCCTCCGGGGTTCTTGCTCGGCCTGTCTGCTCGGACGTCTTCCCATTTCCTCATTTCCTCCATTTCCTTCATGGTTCCTAGGCGGGCAGCTCCTAGGCTTGGCTCTAGGCCTTGTATGGAGTTGAGGGCAGGTGCTAAACCTCCCAGGGCTCGGGTTCCCTGATGGCTGAGTGTTAGGGCCCGATCGGGGCCTTCTGAGGCCGGGGCTGGCGCTCGGGTGCCGTCTATCTTCGGGCCTTCTCCGGGTATGCTCAGGCCTGGCCTTCCCTATTTATCCCAGTTGTCTAGGAAGGTCCTTAGAGGTTCTCCTAAGGTCATCATTCGGTCCTTGAGCTTTTGGAAGCCTAGCCTTGATGCTAGGGCTGGAGGGGCGCTCGGGCCGGGGCCGGTTGGTGCTTCCTTAGGCTGGAGCTTGGCTTTCTTCAGTCGGCATTCTTCCAGGAAGGCTTCTAGAGGATCCCAGGGTTGTGTAGCACCTCCTGGGTCCTTAGACTTGTTGCCCGAGGGGCCGGGCAAGCTTGGTGCCTTGACTGCCATGAGCGTCGGGGCCCAAGTCAAGGCCGGATGGGTTCGGATGCTCATCCGTGCTTGTTGAGCCTTTCGGGGAGGGCTGTGCTTGAACCTCACCACTTGTTGGGGCTTGGTAAACCTCCGAGGGTTTATCTGGCGAGGTTCTGAGCGCTTCTTATAAGGCACTAAGGTCTTTGCCCTTGTGGGTGACCCCGGCGGGGTGTAGGAGTAGGCATTGGCAGCCGGTCGGCTGCCCGAAGTCACTTCATTCCCCTCTTCTTGTAAGGGATTCGTCCTTGAATCCCAATCCTTCGTGTGCGTACTGGGCGGGGGTTTCTCCAAGTCGGCGGCTCGTGGGGTAATGTTGGGGCTGCCTTCCTTCATGCTTCGGGGGCTCGGGTACTCGTTGGAGTCCGAGTCTGACCAAGGCTCCGGGTCTTCTGAGCTAGCACCATCGGTGCTCATGTTGTCATCAGTCGAGGGACTGTTGACTTTGATGTTGAGGCTCGTGGAAGACATAGGGGAGTATAGGTCATCCCAATGGAGCCCATCCTCCTTGCTAGGGCTTTTCTCGACCGCCGTCGGGTTTGGAGGCAGGCGGAGTCGGATGGGTGCCAGCCGCAAGAGTCGGTGTGACACCTCTTCAGTGTGCATGTCCCGGATGGCCTGTGTGTCCCTCGGGGGCCTCGGTGTGTCCGGGTGCTGCTCCTGCATCATTAGGGGGTTGGCCAGGGGGTGCTTGGGTGCTGCTCCGTAGGGTGCCGGGTACTGGCTCGGGGTTGACCCGATGCTGGCCGGGCGCTGTTCTGGATTCGGGCCGTCGCCAGGGAAGTATGGCTCGGCCAAGGTATCTCGCCAGGCCTTGGTACCTAAGGTCAGGTCTTTCACGAACATTCCCGTGAATTTTTCAGGCCCTTGAACCTCGACCTCTTCTCCGCTGTCGGAGTCTTCTTCTTGGCCGCCCTTGGCTTCTTCTTCTTCGTCGTCGGTGACGACTTCTCCTTCTTTGAGCACCATAACCCTTTGATTGGGGCAATCTCTAGCTACATGTCCTTGGCCCTGACATTTAAAACAAACAATGCCGCTAGGCCTAGGGTTAGTACTCGGTACAGTAGGGGTAGTGCTTGGTGTTACCCGATTGGCGGCGATGTTAGGGTTTGGCTTGCTGCCTTGGGCCCGGTTAGGGCCGGCCTTCCATGGGGGCTGGCTGGTGCTGGCAGCTCCCTTCCAAGTGCTAGTGGCGGGTGGCGCGGTCCTCTTGCCAAAGCCATTCTTGATCTCCCTTTCTACTCGGATCGCCAAGGTTACTAAGTCTTCGTAGTCAACATAGTGGAGGATGTTGACTTGATGCATGATGTCTCTTTGTAGGCCGTTGGTAAAACAGGCTATTCTAGCTTCATCATCCTCTTTAAGATCAAGCCATGTTACGAGCATCTCGATTTCTTTGTGATAGTCCCCCACGGACATACTGCCTTGTCTTAGGGTTTGTAGCTTGATATGCAAGTCTCTTGTATAGGCAGCCGGTACAAACTTCTTCCTCATGATTCTCTTCAATTCTCTCCATGTTCCCACGGGTTCTTCTTCTTCTCTGAGGATCTGTCGCCGGTACTGACTCCTCCATAAGGCGGCGTAGTCGGTGAATTCTATGGTCGCCACCTTGATCTTCTTTCTTTCGGAGTAGTTGTGGCAATCCAAGAAGTCCTCCATGCTTCTTTCCCAATCCAGGTAGTTGTCGGCATTGGTCTCTCCGTTGAACTTAGGTACAATGAGCTTGAGACTGCTCACATCGTCGTCAACATCTTGGGGTGGTCTTCTGTCCTCCCGCTCTCGGTCACCGCGAGGTCTGTCCCTCCCAAATCCTTGCTCCGCGGCTATCCTTTCCATCCGGGCCATAGATTCTTATAACGTGTTCAGAACTTGAGTGATGTTGAGAATGTTGGTCTCCACGTGGTTGAGTCTTTCGTCTGCTATGTTAGTTGATAGAACAGGGAAGCAAAATATATCTATCTACCCCTCTTCTTAAGATCAACCTATAATGAATGAGAAACCTAGGGTAGATTGCCTTTCTGTTTGTTTTCTTTTCTTTTTCTTACAATGCTTCGAACAAGAATGAAAAACAGATGGATTTTCTAAACTGATTTTCTAATAACACGAAAACAAAGATAGATAGGGTTTTTCAAGGATTTTTCTAAGACTGAAAATAAAGAATATGAATCCAGGGTTTCAAACCTGAAGACTGGGATAGATTGTGGTTCCTCGAGTTGAACCGAAGCTCTGATACCAAAACTGGTGTGAACCACCGCAACCGTGGGCAGACGACCCTAACCACCGCTAGTCTTGAACCTTCGCTCGATCACTGTTGGCACCGGGGCGGGAAAGTACTTAGACCCGTCGGCCGCGATTGACCGAGAACCCTAAGTGTCCAGGAATGGCTCCACGACAGAAGGGGAATACTTCTATTGATAATACCGACTCTAAGCTATGCACGCAGCATAAAACTAAGAATTGAGAGAACAAAGTTCTTATTTGATTAATTGATTCAAAGGGGTTCGTGTTTACAATGAGGCCGAAGCCTCTTATTTATAGGTGAGGGAAATCGTGAACAGGCTCACGTTTCCTACTCGGAAAATAACTCTACAATAATAAAATAATAGCCTAAGTCCTATTTAGAATATAATAAGACTTACTTGCTCCTAAAGAATCGATACTAAGAAGAAAATCCGAATAAAATACTTAAAGTCTTAAAATAATTCAAAAGCCGGCTAAAACCCTAATTCGGCGGATTCGGCGGGTCCGGTCGGGTGTTCTGCTCACGCGCTGGCCAAATTAGGAAAGCCGGTGCCGCCTTTGCTATCGAGCGTGGAATTGGCGGCGGCGGTGGCTGCTCGGGCTGGGTGATGACCGGGGCTTCTTGAGTTGGGCTCCGGAGGGTCTGATGCTGATGCCGGTCGGCCTCCGGGTTCTGCTCGGCTGTCTGCTCGGCCGTCTTCCCATTTCCTCATTTCCTCCATTTCCTTTGTGGTTCCTAGGCGGGCAGCTCCTAGGCTTGGCTGTAGGCCTTGTATGGAGTTGAGGGCAGGTGCTAAACCTCCCAGGGCTCGGGTTCCCTGATGGCTGAGTGTTAGGGCCCGATCGGGGCCTTCTGAGGCCGAGGCTGGCGCTCGGGTGCCGTCTGTCTTCGGGCCTTCTCCGGGTATGCTCAGGCCTGGCCTTCCCTATTTATCCCAGTTGTCTAGGAAGGTCCTTAGAGGTTCTCCTAAGGTCATCATTCGGTCCTTAAGCTCTTGGAAGCCTAGCCTTGATGCTAAGGCTGGAGGGGCGCTCGGGTCGGGGCCGGTTGGTGCTTCCTTAGGCTGGAGCTTGGCTTTCTTCAGTCGGCATTCTTCCAGGAAGGCCTCTAGAGGATCCCAGGGTTGTGTAGCACCTCCTGGGTCCTTAGACTTGTTGCCCGAGGGGCCGGGCAAGCTTGGTGCCTTGACTGCCATGAGCGTCGGGGCCCAAGTCAGGGTCGGATGGGTCCGGATGCTCATCCGTGCTTGTTGAGCCCTTCGGGGAGGGCTGTGCTTGAACCTCACCGCTTGTTAGGGCTTGGTAAACCTCCGAGGGTTTATCTGGCGAGGTTCTGAGCGCTTCTTATAAGGCACTAAGGCCCTCGCCCTTGTGGGTGACCCCGGCGGGGTGTAGGAGTAGGCATTGGCAGCCGGTCGGTTGCCCGGAGTCACTTCACCTAAGCCTGGTGTATTCTTGATGATATGACCCGGCCTAGCTACCCCAGTCAACACCCGGACCCATGCACGCCGCCAGGGTCCCCCGTGAGTGGAAAAGCCCTAGGGCCATATAAAAAGCGCCTAGCATTGAGGACTGACTACTTACGAACCCTCAACCCCAAAAATGAACTGAAGAACAAGCTTAGGCCTGCCCCAACGGAAAGGAAGGTACCCCGAGATGGAAGGAAGTTCCAGGCCATGTCACTAACCGAGAACCTAAGTCCTAGGTCGAGCACTGAGTCTCAGTCTTTCCCCAACCTCTCTTCCATGATCCCTCAAGTCAAGCACACGTCAAAGGCCATCTGGAGAGAGTTCTGGCGTACAGAAGACAAGAAGATTCGAGAATATGTGGCCAAGACAGGTTGGCTTCCGAAGGACCCTGCCCCGGCCCCGGCGGATACGGCCAACCAGGCCCTGCCTAGGCTAACCCTACTCCACAGTCAGAATCTGGCGGACAAGTTGAAGCCAGTAGATTCAGAGGTCAAAAGGCTTGGGAGGAACCTCACTTGTCCGAGGAAATGTCCAGTAGAAGGCCAGAACAGCCCGAAATCACCAAAACACTAGCACCAGATCCGGAGCAGTTGATGCCGAGCCAGTCACCAGCACCGAAGGACGCCACCCGACCACCCGGTCACCCGAACCCGCGGTAATTACAGAAATGCCACCGCGCGGGTTCCGGGCACTTTTCCTAGCCGCGTCCGGAGTCCAGCCCGCGCCCGAAGGATTTCCTAGTCCCACCCAGACAAGGACACCCGGTGTGCCCTAATCCGCCCGGATTAGGGTTTTGCTCAATTTTGCCGGTTTTAGAGTTTTAATCTCGGACAACTATATTTATTTTAATATTTTCTTCGGCCTATCTTTTAGGATTATTTTAGTCTTTCCTTGTTAGAGTTGGAACCGGTTTTTGCCACCCTTGGGCTATAAATAAAGGCTTCGGCCGCCAATGTAAGACAAATTATTGATTATTGAAATTTCAGAACTAAGTTCTTTTCCCTTCAAGTCTTTGCTCGTTGTTGCTTAGCTTAAGGTTTGGTTTATCATCAAAGGCTATCATCCTTTGTTTGTGGCACCAATTCGACCGAATACCTTGGGGTTCCTAAGTCTATACTTAGTGGATTTCAAGTGTTCTCCGCGGTTTCATTAGTTAGGTTCTCGTGGGGCTGATAATATAGTTTTGGGTGTTGAGTCGATCCCTTCCTGGAGAAGGCGGTTCGCATCACCCGGAGTCCGCGGTAATTACAAAAATGCCACCACGCGGGTTCTGGGCACTTTTCCTAGCCGCGTCCGGAGTCCAGCCCGCGCCCGGAGGTTTTCCTAGTCCCACCCGGACAAGGACACCCGGTGTGCCCTAATCCGCCCGGATTAGGGTTTTGCTCAATTTTGCCGGTTTTAGAGTTTTAATCTCGAACAACTATATTTATTTTAATATTTTCTTCGGCCTATCTTTTAGGATTATTTTAGTCTTTCCTTGTTAGAGTTGGAACCGGTTTTTGCCACCCTTGAGCTATAAATAAAGGCTTCGGCCGCCAATTTAAGGCAGATTATTGATTATTGAAATTTCAGAACATTGTTCTCTTTCCTTCAAGTCTTTGCTCGTTGTTGCTTAGCTTAAGGTTTGGTTTATCATCAAAGGCTATCATCCTTTGTTTGTGGCACCAATTCGACTGAATACCTTGGGGTTCCAAAGGCTATCATCCTTTGTTTGTGGATTTCAAGTGTTCTCCGCGGTTTCATTAGTTAGGTTCTCGTGGGGCTGATAATATAGTTTTGGGTGTTGAGTCGATCCCTTCCTGGAGAAGGCGGTTCGCATCAGCTGGTATCAGAGCACGGTTCAACTCTTGGACCAACAATCTATCCAGTTTTCAGGTTCTTCTACTTGAATTCATATCTTTTAGCCTTCATTGTTTTCAGTTTCAGAAAACCCTAAAAAAATAGCTTCATTGTGTTTGTTCTAGTCTTCTACCTTTCTTTTAGTTATTTGTGAGAAAAAGTTGTGGCCGATCAAAAGAAAAATACAAAAAGAGTCTAAGAAAAAGAAAAGAAAAGAATCAAGGTCTTCAAAATAATAAAATTTGACCTAGTTAAGAAGCAAGGCCACTTTCACAATCAAGGAAGAAGATTAAGTTCAAGAAGAGGGGTTTTTCATAAGTATAGCTAGTAGCTTTCTTAGTAGAACACCCAAATTTGTTTGTCTTGTCATCCCACCACCTAGCATCAAGATTTTGGCCCCTAGAAATCCAAAAACCCTAGGTATAAGGTCTTGTTTTGTGTCATTGGTAGACTTAGGCTTCAAAGCTTCGAAGAAACTTGCAACTACTTGAATTGGAATTGTCTTTGTTGTGAAATTTTCAAAGAAAACCCTAATTTGAGTGACTTTAAATTTTAATACACGAGTGGTAAGAAAAAGAGTGTGTGAGGTTTCTTTAGAGTGATTTTGTGAGGTCCATTGTTTCGTACTAATCATGGCAGATGAGAGGCTAACTGCTATGGAGGCACGATTGATTGCCGCTATGGAGGCACGATTGACTGCCATGGCTGAAAACATGGCCCGACTCACCGAGCAGCACTGCCCCGGCCCAGCATCAGTACTGCCCCGGCACAGCGCCCAGCACTGCCCCGGCCCAGTATCAGCACTGCCCCGGCACAGCGCCCAACACTGCCCCAGCCCAGCATTGGCCCTGCCCCGGCACAGCGCCCGGCCCTGCCCCGGACCAGCACCGGCCCTGCCCCGGCCTAGCCCCACGACTGCCCCGGACATCCTGTCCGCGCCGGATGATGTCAATCGGCCCACCCCGGGTCTTTTGAACATTCCCTCGGCCATGTTTGGCCTAAAGACAGAAGAAGGACTCATTGACGTCCTAAAGCAGAACGCCGGCCCCGACGGCCAAAGAACCAACGACCACCCGGCCCGAACACCAATGGAAAGTCATATCCCGGCGGATTTTAAAAGCTGCCCCGAGCCAAGAAGATCAAGAAGCAGACTCGGATGAGGAGATGCGTGAAGAACCCTCGCCCAGCAGCTCTCCGAGCCTTAACATTACTGTTAATGGCATTTATGAAGTGGAGGCAATGGAGACTGAGGGAGAAGACACAGACGAATCTGAAATTTGGTCCGTTACCGACTCGAATGACACCCCTAGGACCACCGAAGAAGCTGAGTCATCCCCGACCTTAGCCAACAAGATTGCTGAAGTTTGGGAAAGAGTAATGGGATCGGGAAAGGGCCCCGAGATGGATTTGGGGACAAATCCCAGTCAAGAAGAGGGGGATGATATGACCCGGCCTAGCTACCCCAGTCAACACCCGGACCCATGCACGCCGCCAGGGTCCCCCGTGAGTGGAAAAGCCCTAGGGCCATATAAAAAGCGCCTAGCATTGAGGACTGACTACTTACGAGCCCTCAGCCCCAAAAATGAACTGAAGAACAAGCTTAGGCCTGCCCCAACGGAAAGGAAGGTACCTCGAGATGGAAGGAAGTTCCAGGCCATGTTACTAACCGAGAACCTAAGTCCTAGGTCGAGCACTGAGTCTCAGTCTTTCCCCAACCTCTCTTCTATGATCCCTCAAGTCAAGCACACGTCAAAGGCCATCTAGAGAGAGTTCTGGCGTACAGAAGATAAGAAGATTCGAGAATATGTGGCCAAGACAGGTTGGCTTCCGAAGGACCCTGCCCCGGCCCCGGCGGATACGGCCAACCAGGCCCTGCCTCGGCTAACCCTACTCCACACTCAGAATCTGGCGGACAAACTAATGCCAGTAGATTCATGCGGTCAAAAGACTTGGGAAGAACCTCACTTGTCCGAGGAAATGTCCAGCAGAAGGCCAGAACAGCCCGGCATCACCAAAACCCTAGCACCGGATCCGGAGCAGTTGATGCCGAGCCGGTCACCAGCACCGAAGGACGCCATCCGACCACCCGGTCACCCGGAGCCCGGAGGTTTAGGGCACACCGGGTGTCCTTGTCCGGGTGGGACTAGGAAAACCTCCGGGCGTGGGCTGGACTCCGGACGCGGCTAGGAAAAGTGCCCGGAACCCGCGCGATGGCATTTCTGTAATTATCGCGGGCTCCGGGTGACCGGGTGGTCGGGTGGCATCCTTTGGTGCTGGTGACCGGCTCGGCATCAACTACTCCGGATCCGGTGCTAGGGTTTTGGTGATGCCGGGCTGTTCTGGCCTTCTGCTGGACATTTCCTCGGACAAGTGAGGTTCCTCCCAAATCTTTTGACCTCCTGAATCTACTGGCATCAGTTTGTCCGCCAGATTCTGAGTGTGGAGTAGGGTTAGCCGAGGCAGGGCCTGGTTAGCCGTATCCGCCGGGGCCGGGGTAGGGTCCTTCGGGCTTTTGCCTCCATTATTGATCTTCTGTCGGTCATCAAGGGTTAGCACCGTGCATCCTTCCCTGATGAACCTCTGGTCCAGTTCCTCATGCTTGGCTCGACTCCAATCTCCTATGTAAGCGGTGACCCGTGTCTTGAAGGCTTTAACTTGGCTCCGGGTCAGGGGCAGGTCTGGCCGGGTCCAGGGCATCGGGGGTTCATCATTCCCCTCTTCTTGAGGAGGATTCGTCCTCGAATCTGTTTCTACAAAATCATCATCATAGAAAGGAGTTAAGTCAACAACATTGAAAGTAGCACTTACACCATAGGTGTTAGGCAAATCTAAAACATAAGCTTTATTGTTTATTCTCTCAAGGACAGTGTAAGGTCCGTCTCCTCTTGGCAGCAACTTAGATCTCCTTTGCTCAGGGAATCTATCTTTCTGAAGTGGATCCACACTTGGTCGCCGGGTTGGAAGATTTTCTCCTTTCTTCCACGGTTTGCATTCCTTAGGTATTAATCTATCCTCTTTTCAATGTTGGCTTTGGCTTTCTCATGAAGCTTTCGAACATACTCAGCCTTGGTGTGTCCATCTGCATCCAAAAACTCGTAATAGGCAATGGTGATAAATCCAATGGGGTTAGGGGTTAAAACAACAAACCAATTCAAAAGGAGAGTATTGAGTGGTTGAGTGGACAGATCGGTTGTAGGCAAACTCAACATGGGGTAGACAGTCCTCCCAAGTCCTAAGGTTGGACTTAATGATGGCTCTAAGCATTTGGGATAGAGACCGGTTGACAACCTCTGTTTGGCCATCTGTTTGAGGGTGGCAGGTTGTGGAAAACATAAGCTTGGTACCCAATTTAGCCCACAAGGTTTTCCAAAAGTAGCTTAGGAATTTTGAGTCTCGGTCGGAAACAATGGTCTTAGGAATGCCATGGAGTCTAACTATTTCTCCAAAGAATAAGTCCCTATGTGGGATGCATCATCAACTTTATGGCATGCAATAAAATGAGCCATTTTTGAAAACCTATCTACAACCACAAAAATTGAATCTTTGCCCTTTCTAGACTTAGGTAATCCTAGAACAAAATCCATAGATATGTCTACCCAAGGGTGTTCGGGGATAGGCAAAGGGGTATATAAACCAAAGGGTTGAAGGTGTGACTTAGCTCGTTGGCATTTGGCACATTGGTTGATGATCTTCACTACTTCTTTCCTCATCCTAGGCCAGTAGAAGTGTTCTTTAAGGCAAGCTACGGTCTTGGCAACTCCAAAGTGACCCCATGAGACCTCCCCCATGAGCTTCTCGGATGACTAGGGTTCGGCTTGAATGGCTCGGATAGCATAGCCTAGCTCCTTTGAACAAGTACCCATTCTGCCTATAATAATCCTCAAACCCCATATGTTGGCATGACTCAAAGATATCTTTAAAGTCGGGGTCAGTCACATATAAATCCTTGATATGCTCAAAACCAATGAATTTGGAACTCAGGGCAGTGATTAGGGCATACCTTCGAGAAAGGGCATCGGCTACCACATTCTCCTTACCTTGTTTGTAGTGGATGATGTAAGGGAAGGACTCAATGAACTCCACCCACCTTGCATTCCTTTTGTTCAATTTATGTTGAGCCTTTAAGTATTTAAGGGACTCATGATCGGTTCAGAATATGAACTCCTTGGGCCACAAGTAATGTTGCCAAGTCTTCAAGGCTCGTACGAGGGCATACAGTTCTTGGTCGTAGGTGGGGTAATTGAGGGTGGCACCACTCAATTTTTCACTGAAGTAGGCAATAGGTCTCCCTTCTTGCATCAACACAGCTCCAATTCCTACTCCCGAAGCATCACACTCGATTTCAAAAGGTTTTGAGAAATCGGGTAGCTTAAGCAAGGGGGCTTCGGTGAGTTTCTTCTTGAGTGCTTCAAAGGCTGCCTCTTGAGTTGCTCCCCAATCGAAGGGAACATTCTTCTTAATAACAGCCGTAAGAGGGGCAGCTATGGTGCTAAAGTCCCTCACAAATCTTCTATAGAAGCTTGCAAGCCCATGGAAGCTTCGGACATCAGTGATGTTCTTTGGGGTTGGCCATGACTTGATTTCTTTGATCTTGTCCTCATCAACCCTAATTCCTGTAGAGCTAACAACAAAGCCAAGAAACACAAGGTGATCGGTGCAAAAGATGCATTTTTCCATATTTGCATATAGTTGTTCTTGTCTTAGGGTTTCTAGGACAGATTTCAAGTGGCCTAGGTGTTCTTCTAGGGTTTTTGAGTAGATTAGAATGTCATCGAAATAGACTACTACAAATTTCCCTATGAAAGGCCTAAGGACTTGATTCATTAATCTCATGAAGGTACTAGGTGCATTAGTCAAACCAAAAGGCATAACCATTCATTCATACAAACCTAGTTTAGTTTTAAAGGCAGTTTTCCATTCATCACCTTCCTTCATTCGGATTTGGTGATAGCCTGATCTTAAATCTATCTTAGAAAAGATTGTGGCTCCATGCAGTTCCTCAAGCATATCATCTAATCTAGGGATGGGGTGTCGGTACTTAACTGTGATGTTATTGATGGCTCGGCAGTCGACACACATCCTCCAAGTTCCTTCCTTCTTTGGCTCAAGGATGACCGGCACGGCACATGGGCTCATGCTTTCTCTCACATAACCCTTGTCCATCAATTCTTCTACTTGTTGCTGGATTTCCTTGGTTTCCTCCGGATTTGTCTGATAGGCAGCCTTGTTAGGAAGTGATGCTCCTGGTACAAGATCAATTTGATGTTCAATGCCTCGGATTGGGGGTAATCCACTAGGGATATCTTTGGGGAAAACATCTTTGAAATCCTGCGAAAGTGAAGTCATAGCACTAGGAAGAGAAGTGTTAGGGTTAGAAATCAAACATTCTTTGTATAGAATGACCACGAGGGATTTCCTAGAGACTAGGGTTTGTTTGATCTCACTAGGTTTAGCTAACAGGTTTTCTCTCCTCTCGACCTTACTCTTTTGAGCTCTTTGATCCTTAGGATCATGAGATTCTGTTTTTGTCTTATCTTCTGTTTTTGTATCTTTTTCTTTTGAGGGCTCACTCTTTTCTTCTCTCATCTCTCGTTTCTTGAGCTCTCTCTCTTTTTTCTCTCGGCTCACCTTTCTTTCTAGTTGGTCCTTGAGTATCTCCGTAGGTGATAATGGCTTCAACTTATAAGTAGTGTCTCCATGTATGAGTTGGTACTTGTTTGTCCTCCCATCATGTTGTGAGTACCGATCAAACTGCCAAGGTCTTCCAAGCAAGACATGGGCAGCCTCCATGGGCACTACATCACAAAACACCACATCCTTGTATCTTCCAATGCTCAAAGGGATGTGTGCTTGCTTGTTGACCTTCAAATCTCCACTATTACTCAACCAATGCAGTCGGTAGGGTTTAGGGTGTGTGTGAGTGGGAATTCCCAATCCCTTGACAAGTTCCAAGCTCACTGCATTGGTACAACTCCCACCATCAATAACCAAAGTGCAAAGTTTATTTAAAATCACACACCTTGTATGAAATAGATTGTCCCTCTGTTCCCATCCATCTTCTTTAGGCTGTGCACTCAGGATCCATCGGGAGATGGCTGAAAATTGAATCGGGTACGGGTGGTTGTTGGTTCTTTGACCGTCGGGGCCGCCGGGTGGCCGTCGGGGCCGGCGCTTTGCTTCAGGTCGTCAAAGAGTCCTTCTGTCTCCAGGCCAAAATTGGCCGAGGGAATGTTCAAAAGACCCGGGGTGGGCCGATTGACATCATCCGGCGCGGACAGGATGTCCGGGGCAGTCGTGGTGCTAGGCCGGGGCAGGGCCGGTGCTGGTCCGGGGCAGGGCCGGGTGCTGTGCCGGAGCAGGGCCAATGCTGGGCTGGGGCAGTGCTGGGCGCTGTGCCGGGGCAGTGCTGGGCGCTGTGCCGGGGCAGTGCTGATGCTGGGCCGGGGCAGTGCTGCTCGGTGAGTTGGGCCATGTTTTCAGCCATGGCAGTCAATCATGCCTCCATAGCGGCAATCAATCGTGCCTCCATAGCAGTTAGCCTTTCATCTGCCATGATTAGTACGGAACAATGGACCTCACAAAATCACTCTAAAGAAACCTCACACACTCTTTTTCTTACCACTCGTGTATGAAAATTTAAAGTCACTCAAATTAGGGTTTTCTTTGAAAATTTCACAACAAGGACAATTCCAATTCAAGTAGTTGCAAGTTTCTTTGAAGCTTTGAAGCCTAAGTCTACCAATGACACAAAACAAGACCTTATACCAAGGGTTTTCGGATTTCTAGGGGCCAGAATCTTGATGCTAGGTCGTGGGATGACAAGACAAACAAATTTGGGAGTTCTACTAAGAAAGCTACTAGCTATACTTATGAAAAACCCCTCTTCTTGAACTTTATCTTCTTCCTTGATTGTGAACGTGGCCTTGCTTCTTAACTAGGTCAAATTTTATTATTTTGAAGACCTTGATTCTTTTCTTTTCTTTTCTTAGACTCTTTTTGTATTTTTCTTTTGATCGGCCACAGCTTTTTCTCACAAATAACTAAAAGAAAGGTAGAAGACTAGAACAAACACAATGAAGCTATTTTTTAGGGTTTTTCTGAAACTGAAAACAACGAAAGCTAAAAGATATGAATTCAAGTAGAAGAACCTAAAAACTGGATAGATTGTTGGTCCAAGAGTTGAACCGTGCTCTGATACCAGCTGATGCGAACCGCCTTCTCCAGGAAGGGATCGACTCCACACCCAAAATTATATTATTAGCCCCACGAGAACCTAACCTTTGAAACTGCGGAGAACACTTGAAATCCACTAAGTATAGACTTAGGAACCCCAAGGTATTCTGTCGAATTGGTGCCACAAACAAAGGATGATAGCCTTTGATGATAAACCAAACCTTAAGCTAAGCAACAACGAGCAAAGACTTGAAGGAAAGAGAACAATGTTCTGAAATTTCAATAATCAATAATCTGCCTTACATTGGCGGCCGAAGCCTTTATTTATAGCTCAAGGGTGGCAAAAACCGGTTCCAACTCTAACAAGGAAAGACTAAAATAATCCTAAAAGATAGGCCGAAGAAAATATTAAAATAAATATAGTTGTCCGAGATTAAAACTCTAAAACCGGCAAAATTGAGCAAAACCCTAATCCGGGCGGATTAGGGCACACCGGGTGTCCTTGTCCGGGTGGGACTAGGAAAACCTCCGGGCGCGGGCTGGACTCCGGACGCGGCTAGGAAAAGTGCCCGGAACCCGCGTGGTGGCATTTCTATAATTACCGCGGACTCCGGGTGATGCGAACCGCCTTCTCCAAGAAGGGATCGACTCAACACCCAAAACTATATTATCAGCCCCACGAGAACCTAACTAATGAAACCGCGGAGAACACTTGAAATCCACTAAGTATAGACTTAGGAACCCCAAGGTATTCGGTCGAATTGGTGCCACAAACAAAGGATGATAGCCTTTGATGATAAACCAAACCTTAAGCTAAGCAACAACGAGCAAAGACTTGAAGGAAAAAGAACAATGTTCTGAAATTTCAATAATGAATAATCTGCCTTACATTGGCGGCCGAAGCCTTTATTTATAGCTCAAGGGTGGCAAAAACCGGTTCCAACTCTAACAAGGAAAGACTAAAATAATCCTAAAAGATAGGCCGAAGAAAATATTAAAATAAATATAGTTGTCCGAGATTAAAACTCTAAAACCGGCAAAATTGAGCAAAACCCTAATCCGGGCGGATTAGGGCACACCGGGTGTGATATGACCCGGCTCCACCGCCCCGGACCACAAAGGTATACTTACACCCCACCAAGGTACCCCGTAGAAGGCAGAACTCCAGGCCCATACAAAAAGCGCCTAGAACTAAGGACTGGCTACTTACGAGCTCTCAAGCCTAGAAATGAACTCAAGAACAAGCTCAGGTCTGCCCCAACGGGAAGGAAGGCACCCCGAGATGGAAGGGAGTTCTAGGCCATGTTACTGGCCGAGAACCTAAGTCCTAGATCGAGCACTGAGTCTCAGTCTTTCCCCAACCTCTCTTCAATGATCCCTCAAGTCAAGCACACGTCAAAAGCCATCTGGAGAGAGTTCTGGCGTACAAAAGACAAGAAGATTCGAGAATATGTGGCCAAGACAGGTTGGCTTCCTAAGGACACTACTCCGGCCCCGGCGGATACGGCCAACCACCCCCTGCCCGGCTAACCCTACTCCACACTCAGAATCTGGCGGACAAGTTGAAGCCAGAAGATTCAAGAGGACAAAAGACTTGGGAGGAACCTCACTTGTTCGAGGAAATGTCCAGCAGAAGGCCAGAACAGCCCGGCATCACCAAAACCCTAGCACCGGGTCCGGAGCAAATGGAGCCGAGCTGGTCACCAGCACTGAAGGACGCCACCCGACCACCCGGTCACCCGAAATCCGCGGTAATTACAGAAATGCCACCGCGCGGGTTCCGGGCACTTTTCCTAGCCGCGTCCGGAGTCCAGCCCACGCCTGGAGGTTTTCCTAGTCCCACCCGGACAAGGACACCCGGTGTAGACTCCATGGGCTACAACTTTCATGTTGGACAGCAGCCCAAATTCTGTCTCCAAGTAGCCCATATTCGTCAATCCTTGTCGGACTAGGAATCTGTCCAGAAATCCGGGTTTGGCCCTTGTTCACTTTAGTTCTGGCCCGTAGCTTCTTAGTCGTGGGCTGAACTCTTGGCTCTCCTCCAAGGTTGGATTCTCCTTGATCCTCTACTCTTGGATCAGGCTCAGGTGGTGGCCTGATCACAGCTCCTTGCTTGGCCTTCCTCGGATCAGCATCCGAGCTCCACTCCTTGATGCTTAGGCCAAGCATCACTAGGACTTGTTCTAGCCCTATCTCCTTCAATACTCCTCCAAATCGAGCTCCGTTTGTTGGAGAGTGTTCCTGGGGATTCAAGCTATCCAGGACAGTTGGAGTTTCCCAAAAGGCACGGGCCAATTGTAGGCTCGGCCAAAAGTGCTTCTCTGTGGCATCCGGGCACGGGCTCGGCTCGGGTGTCGGGTTTAGCTCTCGCCCTTCTTCAGTTCTGTCCAGGCCTTTTGAGTTCTGCTTCGAGTAGCTCTTCAATAATGTCCACAGGAGGCTTTCAGGGATGGTTAATGGTCCAGGGCTCGTGACAAATGGTCTTGAGTTCCATTTGAGCACATGGGATGGTCCGGGGCTCGTTCCGGGGTCAATCTTCGGGCACCACCCTTTTCTGGCCAGACACTCTTGGGTCCTTTGTTTCTTGTGCTCCAGGAATGTCTCTGGAGGATCCCAGGAGTGGTCAGTACCTTCAGGGCTCGTGGGAATCAGGTCAAGGCCTAGTGGTGCCCCTCAGCTCAGGGCTGGACTTGGCCCTAGGCTTGGTCGGGTGGCCCGGATCACGTCATTCCCCTCTTCTTAAAAGGATTCGTCCTCAAATCCGTACCTGGTAATCCGTTAGAAATTTTAAAAATAATAACATGGACGTGTAGGATTGGACCTGGTAGTTCGTGGGCGCTCTAGTGTGAACCGCCGCAACCGTGGGCAGACGACCCTAACCACCGCTAGTCTTGAACCTTCGCTCGATCACCGTTGGCACCAGGGCGGATTAGTACTAGGACCCGTCGGCTATATAATCAGCCGAGAAGGCATTGGCAGCCGGTCGGCTGCCCGGAGTCACTTCATTCCCCTCTTCTTGTAAGGGATTTCGTCCTCGAATCCCAATCCTTCGTGTTTGTACTGGGCGGGGGTTTCTCCAAGTCGGCGGCTCCTGGGGTAATGTTGGGGCTGCCTTCCTTCATGCTTCGGGGGCTCGGGTACTCGTTGGAGTCCGAATCTGACCAAGGCTCCGGGTCTTCTGAGCTAGCACCATCGGTGCGCATGTTGTCATCAGTTGAGGGACTGTTGACTTTGATGTTGAGGCTCGTGGAAGACATAGGGGAGTATAGGTCGTCCCAATGGAGCCCATCCTCCTTGCTAGGGCTTTTCTCGACCGCCGTCGGGTTTGGAGGTAGGCGGAGTCGGATGGGTGCCAGCCGCAAGAGTCGGTGTGACACCTCTTCGGTGTGCATGTCCCGGATGGCCTGTGTGTCCCTCGGGGGCCTCGGTGTGTCCGGGTGCTGCTCCTGCATCATTAGGGGGCTGGCCAGGGGGTGCTTGGGTGTTGCTCCGTAGGGTGCCGGGTACTGGCTTGGGGTTGACCCGATGCTGGTCGGGCGCTGTTCTAGATTCGGGCCGTCGCCAGAGATGTATGGCTCGGCCAAGGTATCTCACCAGGCCTTGGTACCTAAGGTCAGGTCTTTCACGAACATTCCCGTGAATTTTTCAAGCCCTTGAACCTCGACCTCTTCTCCGCTGTCGGAGTCTTCTTCTTGGCCGCCCTTGGCTTCTTCTTCTTCATCGTCGGTGACGACTTCTCCTTCTTTGAGCACCATGACCCTCTGATTGGGGCAATCTCTAGCTACATGTCCTCGGCCCTGACATTTAAAACAAACAATGCCGTTAGGCCTAGGGTTAGTACTCGGTACAGTAGGGGTAGTGCCTGGTGTTACCCGGTTGGCGGCGATGTTAGGGTTTGGCTTGCTGCCTTGGGCCCGGTTAGGGCCGGCGTTCCATGGGGGCTGGCTGGTGCTGGCAGCTCCCTTCCAAGTGCTAGTGGCGGGTGGCGCGGTCCTCTTGCAAAAGCCATTCTTGATCTCCCTTTCTACTCGGATCGCCAAGGTTACTAAGTCTTCGTAGTCAACATAGTGGAGGATGTTGACTTGACGCATGATATCTCTTTGTAGGCCGTTGGTAAAACGGGCTATTCTAGGTTCATCATCCTCTTTAAGATCAAGCCGTGTTACGAGCATCTCGATCTCTTTGTGATAGTCCTCCACGGACATACTGCCTTGTCTTAGGGTTTGTAGCTTGATATGCAAGTCTCTTGTATAGGCAGCCGGTACAAACTTCTTCCTCATGATTCTCTTCAATTCTCTCCATGTTCCAGCGGGTTCTTCTTCTTCTCTGAGGATCTGTCGCCGGTACTGACTCCACCATAAGGGGCGTAGTCGGTGAATTCTATGGTCGCCACCTTGATCTTCTTTCTTTCGGAGTAGTTGTGGCAATCCAAGAAGTCCTCCATGCTTCTTTCCCAATCCAGGTAGCTGTCGGCGTTGGTCTTTCCGTTGAACTTAGGTACAGTGAGCTTGAGGCTGCTCACATCATCGTCAACTTCTTGGGGTGGTCTTTTGTCATCCCGCTCTCGATCGCCGCAAGGTCTTTCCCTCTCAAATCCTTGCTCCGCGGCCCTCCTTTCCATCCGAGCCATAGATTCTTGTAATGTGTTCAGGACTTGAGTGATGTTGAGGACGTTGGCCTCCACGTGGTTGAGTCTTTCGTCTGACATGTTAGTTGATAGAACAGGGAAGCAAATATATCTATCTACCCCTCTTCTTAAGATCAACCTATAATGAACGAGAAACACTAGGGCAGATTGCCTTTCTTTTTGTTTTCTTTTCTTTTTCTTACAATGCTTCGAACAAAAATGAAAAATGGATGGATTTTCTAAACTGATTTTCTACTAACACGAAAACAAAGATAGATAGGGTTTTTCAAGGATTTTTCTAAGACTGAAAATAAAGGATATGAATCCAGGGTTTCAAACCTGAAGACTGGGATAGATTGTGGTTCCTCGAGTTGAACCGAAGCTCTGATACCAAAACTGGTGTGAACCGCCACAACCGTGGGCAGACGACCCTAACCACCGCTAGTCTTGAACCTTCGCTCGATCACCGTTGGCACCAGGGCGGATTAGTACTAGGACCCATCGGCTATATAATCAGCCGAGAACCCGTAGTGTCCAGGAATGGCTCCACGATAGAAGGGGAATACTTCTATTGATAATACCTATTCTAAGCTATGCAAGCAGCATAAAACCTAAGAATTGAGAGAACAAAGTTCTTATTTGATTAATTGATTGGAAAAAGTCTGCGTTTACAATGAGGCCGAAGCCTCTTATTTATAGGTGAGGAAATCGTGAACAGGCTCACGTTTTCTACTCGGAAAATAACTCTAAAATAATAAAATAATATCCAAGAGTCCTTAATAGAATTAAAGGACTTACTTGCTCCTAAAGAATCGAAATAACAAGGGAAAATCCGAATAAAATACTAAAAGACTAAAATAATACAAAAACCGGCTAAAACCCTAATCCGGCGGATTCGGCGGGTCCGGTCGGATGTTCCGTTCACGTGCTGGCCAGATTAGGAAAGCCGGCGCCGCCTTTGCTATCGGGCTTGGAATTGGCGGCGGCGGCGGCTGCTCGGGCTTGGCATAGCTCGGGGCTCCTAGTACTGGGCTCCGGCTGGTCTGATGCTGCTCGGCTTCCGGGGTTCCTGCTCGGCCTGCCCGCTCGGCCTTCCTTCCATTTCCTCATTTCCTCCATTTCCTTCTGTGCTCCTAGGCTTGGCTCTAGGCCTTGTATGGAGTTGAGGGCAGGTGTTAAACCTCCCAGGGCTCGGGTTCCCTGATGGCTGAGTGTTAGGGCCCGATCGGGGCCTTGTGAGGCCGGGGCTGGCGCCCGGGTGCCGTCTGTCTTCGGGCCTTCTCCGGGTATGCTCAGGCCTGGCCTTCCCTGTTTATCCCAGTTGTCTAGGAAGGTCCTTAGAGGTTCCCCTAAGGTCATCATTCGGTCCTTGGGCTCTTGGAAGCCTAGCCTTGATGCTAGGGCTGGAGGGGCGCTCGGGCCGGGGCCGGTTGGTGCTTCCTTAGGCTGGAGCTTGGCTTTCTTCAGTCGGCATTCTTCCAGGAAGGCCTCTAGAGGATCCCAGGGTTGTGTAGCACCTCTTGGGTCCTTAGACTTGTTGCCCGAGGGGCCGGGCAAGCTTAGTGCCTCGACTGCCATGAGCACCGGGGCCCAAGTTAGGGCCGGATGGGTCCAGACGCTCATCCGTGCTTGTTGAGCCCTTCGGGGAGGGCTGTGCTTGAACCTCACCACTTGTTGGGGCTTAGTAAACCTCTGAGGGTTTATCTGGCGAGGTTCTGAGCGCTTCTTATAAGGCACTAAGGCCTTTGCCATTGTGGGTGACCCCGGCAGGGTGTAGGAGTAGGCATTGGCAGCCGGTCGGCTGCCCGAAGTCACTTCATTCCCCTCTTCTTGTAAGGGATTCGTCCTCGAATCCCAATCCTTCGTGTTTGTATTGGGCGGGGGTTTCTCCAAGTCGGCGGCTCCTGGGTAATGTTGGGGCTGCCTTCCTTCATGCTTCGGGGGCTCGGGTACTCGTTGGAGTCCGAATCTGACCAAGGCTCCGGGTCTTCTGAGCTAGCACCGTCGGTGCGCATGTTGTCATCAGTTGAGGGACTGTTGACTTTGATGTTGAGGCTCGTGGAAGACATAGGGGAGTATAGGTCGTCCCAATGGAGCCCATCCTCCTTGCTAGGGCTTTTCTCGACCGCCGTTGGGTTTGGAGGTAGGCGGAGTCGGATGGGTGCTAGCCGCAAGAGTCGGTGTGACACCTCTTCGGTGTGCATGTCCCGGATGGCCTGTGTGTCCCTCGGGGGCCTCGGTGTGTCCGGGTGCTGCTCCTGCATCATTAGGGGGCTGGCCAGGGGTGCTTGGGTGTTGCTCCGTAGGGTGCCGGGTACTGGCTCGGGGTTGACCCGATGCTGGCCGGGTGCTGTTCTGGATTCGGGCCATCGCCAGGGATGTATGGCTCGGCCAAGGTATCTCGCCAGGCCTTGGTACCTAAGGTCAGGTCTTTCACGAACATTCCCGTGAATTTTTCAAGCCTTTGAACCTCGACCTCTTCTCCGCTGTCGGAGTCTTCTTCTTGGCCGCCCTTGGCTTCTTCTTCTTCGTCGTCGGTGATGACTTCTCCTTCTTTGAGCACCATGACCCTCTGATTGGGGCAATCTCTAGCTACATGTCCTCGGCCCTGACATTTAAAACAAACAATGCCGCTAGGCCTAGGGTTAGTACTCGGTACAGTAGGGGTAGTGCTTGGTGTTACCCGGTTGGCGGCGATGTTAGGGTTTGGCTTGCTGCCTTGGGCCCGGTTAGGGCCGGCCTTCCATGGGGGCTGGCTGGTGCTGGCAGCTCCCTTCCAAGTGCTAGTGGCGGGTGGCGCGGTCCTCTTGCAAAAGCCATTCTTGATCTCCCTTTCTACTCGGATCGCCAAGGTTACTAAGTCTTCGTAGTCAACATAGTGGAGGATGTTGACTTGATGCATGATATCTCTTTGTAGGCCGTTGGTAAAACGGGCTATTCTAGCTTCATCATCCTCTTTAAGATCAAGCCGTGTTACGAGCATCTTGATCTCTTTGTGATAGTCCTCCACGGACATACTGCCTTGTCTTAGGGTTTGTAGCTTGATATGCAAGTCTCTTGTATAGGCAAGCCGTACACAAACTTCTTCCTCATGATTCTTCAATTCTCTCATGTTCCAACGGGTTCTTCTTCTTCTATGAGGATCTTTGCCGGTACTGACTCCACCATAAGGCGGCGTAGTCGGTGAATTCTATGGTCGCCACCTTGATCTTCTTTCTTTCGGAGTAGTTGTGGCAATCCAAGAAGTCCTCCATGCTTCTTTCCCAATCCAGGTAGCTGTCGGCGTTGGTCTTTCCGTTAAACTTAGGTACAAGCGAGCTTGAGGCTGCTCACATCATCGTCAACTTCTTGGGGCCGTCTTTTGTCATTCCCGCTCTCGATCGCCGCAAGGTCTTTCCCTCTCAAATCCTTGCTCCGCGGCCCTCCTTTCCATCCGAGCCATAGATTCTTGTAATGTGTTCAGGACTTGAGTGTGTTGAGGACGTTGGCCTCCACGTGGTTGAGTCTTTCGTCTGACATGTTAGTTGATAGAACAGGGAAGCAAATATATCTATCTACCCCTCTTCTTAAGATCAACCATAATGAACGAGAAACACTAGGGTAGATTGCCTTTCTTTTTGTTTTCCTTTTCTTTTCTTATCAATGCTTCGAATAAAAATGAAAATAGATGGATTTTCTAAACGATTTTCTACTAACACGAAAACAAAGATAGATAGGTTTTTCAAGGATTTTTCTAAGACTGAAAATAAAGGATATAATCCAGGGTTTCAAAACCTGAAGCTGGGATAGATTGTGGTTCCTCGAGTTGAACCGAAGCTCTGATACCAAACTGGTGTGAACCGCTCGCAACCGTGGGCATACGACCCTAACCACCGCTAGTCTTGAACTTCGCTCAATCACTGTTGGCACCGGGGCGCGATTAGTACTAGGACCCATCGGCTATATAATCAGCCGAGAACCCGTAGTGTCCAGGAATGGCTCCACGATAGAAGGGGAATACTTCTATTGATATACCTATTCTAAGCTATGCAAGCAGCATAAAACCTAAGAATTGAGAGAACAAAGTTCTTATTTGATTAATTGATTGGAAAAAGTCTGCGTTTACAATGAGGGCCGAAGCCTCTTATTTATAGGTGAGGAAATCGTGAACAGGCTCACGTTTTCTACTCGGAAAATAACTCTAAATAATAAAATAATAGCCAAGAGTCCTAAATAGAATTAAAGGACTTACTTGCTCCTAAAGAATCGAAATAACAAGGGAAAATCCGAATAAAATACTAAAAGACTAAAATAATACAAAAACCGGCTAAAACCCTAATCCGGCGGATTCAGCGGGTCCAGTCGGATGTTTCGCTCACGCGCTGGCCGGATTAGGAAAGCCGACGCCGCCTTTGCTATCGGGCTTGGAATTGGCGGCGGCGGCGGCTGCTCGGGCTTGGCATTGCTCGGGGCTCCTAGTGCTGGGCACCGGCTGGTCTGATGCTGCTCGGCTTCCGGGGTTCCTGCTCGGCCTTCCTTCCATTTCCTCATTTCCTCCATTTCCTTCTGTGCTCCTAGGTTGGCAGCTCCTAGGCTTGGCTCTAGGCCTTGTATGGAGTTGAGGGCAGGTGCTAAACCTCCCAGGGCTCGGGTTCCCTGATGGCTGAGTGTTAGGGCCCGATCGGGGCCTTCTGAGACTGGGGCTGGCGCCCGGGTGCCGTCTGTCTTCGGGCCTTCTCCGGGTATGCTCAGGCCTGGCCTTCCCTGTTTATCCCAGTTGTCTAGGAAGGTCCTTAGAGGTTCCCCTAAGGTCATCATTCGGTCCTTGGGCTCTTGGAAGCCTAGCCTTGATGCTAGGGCTGGAGGGGCGCTCGGGCCTGGGCCGGTTGGTGCTTCCTTAGGCTGGAGCTTGGCTTTCTTCAGTCGGCATTCTTCCAGGAAGGCCTCTTGACATGATCCAACAATGCTGCCCCGAAGCCAATCGGTACTCCTACACACCACCAGGGTCACCTGGCCGAGACAAGACCCTATGGCCTCTTAAGAAGCGAATGAATCCAAGGGAAGGCTGTCCACGAGCCCTAAAACCAATGTATGACAAGAAATATCAACTAAATCCTTCACTTGCAGGTAGAAAGACTCCAAGGAATGGAATGCTGTCCCAAGCCATGCTGTTGGCCGAGGGTATGAGCCCTAGCACCGAAGAGAAGCTTCAGCCTGCCCCTAGCCTGACCTCTAGGAGCCCTGAGGAAGAAGCGGATTCTTTGAGTGACCCTCTAGAAGCATTCCTGGAGTACAGAAGGAAGAGAGAGCAAGAACCCTTGGCCCGAAGAGGAGAGTTGTCAAAGATTGACCCTGAGCCGAGCCCTGAGAAGAAGTGGAGTCCGTGGCCCCAAAGCATGACACTTGGGATAACCTCGGAGGGCTACGTCCGAAGCTACTTGGAGGCCTACCTGAAGCTTAAAGAAGAAGGCCCAAGCAGAAAGAAAGAAAGCCCAAGGAGAGAGAAGCTCTGAACCCTAAATTGGCAACCGATCCGATCAGAGGAATTCCAAGGAGCCGACCATGAAGAACATATCTTCTGGACAAGAAGTCCGGTCACTGAGCCCGCCCGAAGCCGAAGCCCGCGTCCGCCACCCGAGTCCAGCCCGGCGTTCGGCCGGTCAAGCCCACCGGGCCGCCACACGCGCCCAACCGGCCCGAGCAGCCGTACGCGGCCGGATTAGTGTTTTTGACCTAATTTAGGTCTTTTATTCTGCTTTAAAGACTACAACTATTATTTTTTGTTTATTCCTTTTTAGTAGGATTATTTAGGGGATTTATGAGACTATTTAGGAATAGGACTCTTTATTTTATTATTATTTAGAAGTAGTGTTTAGGGAGGAGAGCTTGTTCCCTCACCTATATATAGAGGCCGCCGACCTCCCTTTGTACTCAGACTTTTTATGAAATAAACCCCCTTTGAAAGAACTTTGTTCTGAAACCCTTATTGTATCTGCATGTTGCGTTACTGAAGGATCGACTTATCATCAAGAGCATCCATCTCTTGGCGTGGCGTCTTCGACTGGACACTTTAGGTTCCCGGCTGTTATATAGGCGACGGGTCAAAGTACTTTTCCGCCCCCGATTCCCGAAGGTTTCTACCTCGTTGCACGTTCCAACTTGCGGTGTTCAAGGGTCGTCTGCCCACGGTTGCATCGGTTCACATCAGTTGGTATCAGAGCACGGTTCAAACACACGGACCACATCCATCCCAGTCTCCAGGTTCTCCTGGATTCATATCCTTTTATTGCTTTCGTTAGAAAATTGATTCGAAAATCTCCCTTCTATTTCAATTTTAGTTTCGAGTTATAAGAAAAGGAAAAAAGAAAAGAAAGCAAGGTCACCTTGCCACGTTATTTCCTTTCATTGTAAGTTTGTTTCTAAGAAGAGGGGATAGAAAATTGCTTCCGTTCGATAGTACTAACCATGGCAGACGAGAGACTAGCCAATATAGAAGGCAACATTCAGGACCTTGGAGTACCATGGCTACTGTCCACAAAGCCCTAGCTCAGCTTCAAGCCGAGAGAGGACGAGACAGGCACCAAGAGGACAGCCCTGAAGACCCGAACAGAAGAGCCCGACAACTAGCTCAGGAGATTGACAATGACTTGAGCAACCTCAAGCTCACCGTGCCAAAGTTTGCTGGCAAATACAATGCCGACGAGTACCTAGATTGGGAGAGAAGTATGGAGGATTTCCTCGAGTGCCACCACTACTCCGAACGTAAGAAGGTAATTCTCGGCACCCTTGAATTCACTGACTATGCTGCTCTTTGGTGGAGCCAATACAAGGGCAGGATTCAAAGGGATGAAGAAGATCCCGTCGAGTCGTGGAGAGACCTCAAACGGATCATGAGGAAGAAGTTTGTCCCGAGTACTTATACTCGAGACCTACACACATCCCTCCGGAACTTAAAACAAGGCACCATGTCCGTGGAGCAATATACCAAGGAGATCGAGATGTTGGTAGCCCGACTTGACCTCCGAGAAGAACCCGAAGCGAAGATAGCCGGTTTGTAGGTGGGCTACGCCCCGAGATCATGTATCAAGTCAACATACTCAACTATGCTGACTACGAGGAGCTCAAAGCCCTAGCTAACCGCGTGGAGAAAGAATTGAAGAGGGGTTACACGACAAGATTCGCCAGTGCCCCGTGGAGAGGAGGCTCGACTACCAGCCAAGCCTCATGGAAGACCGAACAGCCCCGAGGCTCTAGTTCACGGCCAAACCCTAACCCTAGGGGTTCGGCACCTCCGGTAACATCTGTCCAACCTACTTCTACGGTTCAGAATTCTAACCCACGTCCTAGTGGAATTGTATGTTTTAAGTGTCAAGGTAGAGGACACATCTCAAGGGATTGCCCTAACCAACGGACGATGGTAGTAAGAGAAGAAGGAATCGAGACGGACGATGAAGAAGAGGAGAAGAAGGAAGAAGAAGAGGAGTCAGAAGAAGGAAGAAGAAGAGGAGTCAGAAGAAGGAGAAGAAGTTCAGCCCGAAGGGCTTGAAAAGTTTGCAGGGTTCACTTTTAAAACCCTAGCACCCGGCGCCCCGGCCTCAGCCCCAGCGCCAGCCCCGGCCCCTGCACCGGCCTCAGCCCCGGCATCAGCCCCGGCCCCTGCCCCGGCCTCAGCCCCGACATCAGCCCCAGCCTCAGCCCCGGCCCCTGCCCCTGTCCCGGCCTTAGCCCAGGCACTAGCCCTGACCCCGGCCCTGGCACCAGCGCTCGGCCCCAGTCTCGGCACTACCCCAGGCCTTAGCGCCCCAGCGCTCGGCCCCAGTCTCGGCACTACCCCAGGCCTTAGCGCCCCAGCGCTCGGCCCCAGCATCGGCACTGCCCCAGGCCCTAGCGCCCCAGCGCTCGGCCCTGCTCCAGGCCCCAGTACCCCAGCAGTCGGCCCCAGCCCTGGCGCTGCCCCACCAGGCCCCAGCACCCCAGTGCTCAGCTCCAGCCCCGGCGCTGCCCCACCAGGCCCCAGCACCCCAGTGCTCAGCTCCAGCCCCGGCGCTGCCCCACCAGGCCCCAGTGCCCCAGCACTCGGCCCCAGCCCCCGCTGGCACCGCCTGACCAGTTCCAACGCTCCCGCCGCCGCCGGCACCCCACTGCTCGCCGCCATCAGATTTCTACTACCCGCCGCCGGCCCTCCACCGCCCGTCACCGCATCACCGCCTGCCGCCGCCGCCTCCCCACTGCCCGCCGCCGCAGGTTCAACACTGCCCGCCCCCGCGTCCCCACTAGCCGGCGCCGCCACCTGGCCCGACGTGCCCTGGCTTACCTCCTGAACCCCCAGCACTCCCGTGCTCCGGCTCGACGCTTCACCACCCGTTCCATGGGAGAATCCCTCCCGACGAGTTTCAAGAGCTACCCCGAGCGAGGACGATCCGGATGCTGATCCGGATGTGGAGATAAGTAAGGAGCTCTCACCCGCTACCTCCCCGAGCCTTAACATTATTACTGATAGTTTTTCAGGGGAAGAAGCTATGGAGACTGAAGAAGAGAGCACTGAAGGACCCGAGCCTTGGTCCGTTACTGACTCAAGTGAGACTCCTCGGTCTAAGGATGATGGTGCTAAAGATTGGAAGAGGATGATGAGTGTTAGGAAAGGACCCAAGATGGATTTGGGGACAAATCCAAGGCAAGAAGAGGGGGATGACATGATCCAACAATGCTGCCCCGAAGCCAATCGGTACTCCTACACACCACCAGGGTCACCTGGCCGAGACAAGACCCTATGGCCTCTTAAGAAGCGAATGAATCCAAGGGAAGGCCGTCCACGAGCCCCAAAACCAATGTATGACAAGAAATATCGACTAAATCCTTCACTTGCAGGTAGAAAGACTCCAAGGAATGGAATGCTGTCCCAAGCCATGCTGTTGGCCGAGGGTATGAGCCCTAGCACCGAAGAGAAGCTTCAGCCTGCCCCTAGCCTGACCTCTAGGAGCCCTGAGTAAGAAGCCGATTCTTTGAGTGACCCTCTAGAAGCATTCCTGGAGTACAGAAGGAAGAGAGAGCAAGAACCCTTGGCCCGAAAAGGAGAGTTGTCAAAGATTGACCCTGAGCCGAGCCCTGAGAAGAAGTGGAGTCCGTGGCCCCAAAGCATGACACTTGGGCTAACCTCGGAGGGCTACGTCCGAAGCTACTTGGAGGCCTACCTGAAGCTTAAAGAAGAAGGCCCAAGCAGAAAGGAAGAAAGCCCAAGGAGAGAGAAGCTCTGAACCCTAAATTGGCAACCGGTCTGATCAGAGGAATTCCAAGGAGCCGACCATGAAGAACATATCTTCTGGACAAGAAGTCCGGTCATTGAGCCCGCCCGAAGCCGAAGCCCACGTCCGCCACCCGAGTCCAGCCCGGCGTTCGGCCGGTCAAGCCCACCGGGCCGCCACACGCGCCCAACCGGCCCGAGCAGCCGTACGCGGCCGGATTAGGGTTTTTAACCTAATTTAGGTCTTTTATTCTGCTTTAAAGACTACAACTATTATTTTGTGTTTATTCCTTTTTAGTAGGATTATTTAGGGGATTTATGAGACTATTTAGGAATAGGACTCTTTATTTTATTATTATTTAGAAGTAGTGTTTAGGGAGGAGAGCTTATTCCCTCACCTATATATAGAGGCCGCCGGCCTCCCTTTGTACTCAGACTTTTTATGAAATAAACCCCCTTTGAAAGAACTTTGTTCTAAAACCCTTATTGTATCTGCATGTTGCGATACTGAAGGATCGACTTATCATCAAGAGCATCCATCTCTTGGCGTGGCATCTTCGACTGGACACTTCTGGTTCCCGGCTGTTATATAGCCAACGGGTCAAAGTACTTTTCCGCCCCCGGTTCCCGAAGGTTTCTACCTCGTTGCACGTTCCAACTTGCGGTGTTCAAGGGTCGTCTGCCAACGGTTGCAGCGGTTCACATCACCTCTAGAGGATCCCAGGGTTGTGTAGCACCTCTTGGGTCCTTAGACTTGTTGCCCGAGGGGCCGGGCAAGCTTGGTGCCTCGACTGCCATGAGCGCCGGGGCCCAAGTTAGGGCCGGATGGGTCCGGACGCTCATCCGTGCTTGTTGAGCCCTTCGGGGAGGGCTGTGCTTGAACCTCACCACTTGTTGGGGCTTGGTAAACCTCAGAACCTCGCCAGATAAACCCTCGGAGGTTTACCAAGCCCCAACAAGTGGTGAGGTTGAAGCACAGCCCTCCCCGAAGGGCTCAACAAGCACGGATGAGCGTCCGGACCCATCCGGCCCTAACTTGGGCCCCGGCGCTCATGCCAGTCGAGGCACCAAGCTTGCCCGGCCCCTCGGGGAACAAGTCTAAGGACCCAGGAGGTGCTACACAACCTTGGGATCCTCTAGAGGCCTTCCTGGAAGAATCCCGACTGAAGAAAGCCAAGCTCCAGCCTAAGGAAGCACCAACTGGCCCCGGCCCGAGCGCCCCTCCAGCCCTAGCATCAAGGCTAGGCTTCCAAGAGCCCAAGGACCGAATGATGACCTTAGGGGAACCTCTAAGGACCTTCCTAGACAACTGGGATAAACAGGGAAGGCCAGGCCTGAGCATACCCGGAGAAGGCCCGAAGACAGACAGCACCCGGGCGCCAGCCCCAGCTTCAGAAGGCCCCGATCGGGCCCTAACACTCAACCATCAGGGAACCCGAGCCCTGGGAGGTTTAGCACCTGCCCTCAACTCCATACAAGGCCTAGAGCCAAGCCTAGGAGCTGCCAACCTAGGAGCACAGAAGGAAATGGAGGAAATGAGGAAATGGAAGGAAGGCCGAGCGGGCAGGCCGAGCAGGAACCCCAAAGCCGAGCAGCATCAGACCAGCCGGAGCCCAGCACTAGGAGCCCCGAGCAATGCCAAGCCCGAGCAGCCGCCGCCGCCATCAATTCCAAGCCCGATAGCAAAGGCAGCGCCGGCTTTCCTAATCTGGCCAGCGCGTGAGCAGAACATCCAACCGGACCCGCCGAATCCGCCAGATTAGGGTTTTAGCCGGTTTTTGTATTATTTTAGTCTTTTAGTATTTTATTCAGATTTTCCCTTGTTATTTCGATTCTTTAGGAGCAAGTAAGTCCGTTAATTCTATTTAGGACTCTTGGCTATTATTTTATTATTTTAGAGTTATTTTCCGAGTAGGACACGTGAGCCTGTTCACGATTTCCTCACCTATAAATAAGAGGCTTCGGCCTCATTGTAAACTCAGACTTTTTCCAATCAATTAATCAAATAAGAACTTTGTTCTCTCAATTCTTAGGTTTTATGCTGCGTGCATAGCTTAGAATAGGTATTATCAATAGAAGTATTCCCCTTCTATCGTGGAGTCATTCCTGGACACTACGGGTTCTCGGCTGATTATATAACCGACGGGTCCTAGTACTAATTCGCCCGGTGCCAACGGTGATCGAGCGAAGGTTCAAGACTAGCGGTGGTTAGGGTCGTCTGCCCACGGTTGTGGCGGTTCACACCAGTTTTGGTATCAGAGCTTCGGTTCAACTCGAGGAACCACAATCTATCCCAGTCTTCAGGTTTGAAACCTGGATTCATATCCTTTATTTTCAGTCTTAGAAAAATCCTTGAAAAACCCTATCTATCTTTGTTTTCGTGTTAGTAGAAAATCAGTTTAGAAAATCCATCTATTTTTCATTCTTGTTCGAAGCATTGTAAGAAAAAGAAAAGAAAACAAAAAGAAAGGCAATTTGCCCTAGGGTTTCTCGTTCATTATAGGTTGATCTTAAGAAGAGGGGTAGATAGATATATTTGCTTCCCTGTTCTATCAACTAACACGTCAGACGAAAGACTCAACCACGTGGAGGCCAACGTCCTCAACATCACTCAAGTCCTGAACACATTACAGGAATCTATGGCTCGGATGGAAAGGAGGGCCGCGGAGAAGGGATTTGAGAGGGAAAGACCTCGCGGCGATCGAGAGCGGGATGACAGAAGACCACCCCAAGAAGTTGACGATGATGTGAGCAGCCTCAAGCTCACTGTACTTAAGTTCAACGGAAAGACCAACACCGACAGCTACCTGGATTGGGAAAGACGCATGGAGGACTTCTTGGATTGCCACAACTACTCCGAAAGAAAGAAGATCAAGGTGGCGACCATAGAATTCACCGACAACGCCGCCTTATGGTGGAGTCAGTACCGGCGACAGATCATCAGAGAAGAAGAAGAACCCGTTGGAACATGGAGAGAATTGAAGAGAATCATGAGGTAGAAGTTTGTACCGGCTGCCTATACAAGAGACTTGCATATCAAGCTACAAACCCTAAGACAAGGCAGTATGTCCGTGGAGGACTATCACAAAGAGATCGAGATGCTCATAACACGGCTTGATCTTAAAGAGGATGATGAAGCTAGAATAGCCCATTTTACCAACGGCCAGAGATATCATGCATCAACTCAACATCCTCCACTATGTTGACTACGAAGACATAGTAACCTTGGCGATCCGAGTAGAAAGGGAGATCAAGAATGGCTTTGGCAAGAGGACCGCCCCAAACCCGCCACTAGCACTTGGAAGGGAGCTGCCAGCACCAGCCAGCCCCCATGGAAGGCCGGCCCTAACCGGGCCCAAGGCAGCAAGCCAAACCCTAACATCGCCGCCAACCGGGTAACACCAAGCACTACCCCTACTGTACCGAGTACTAACCCTAGGCCTAGCAGCATTGTTTGTTTTAAATGTCAGGGCCGAGGACATGTAGCTAGAGATTGCCCCAATCAGAGGGTCATGGTGCTCAAAGAAGGAGAAGTTGTCACCGACGACGAAGAAGAAGAAGCCAAGGGCGGCCAAGAAGAAGACTCCGACAGCGGAGAAGAGGTCGAGGTTCAAGGGCTTGAAAAATTCACGGGAATGTTCGTGAAAGACCTGACCTTAGGTACCAAGGCCTGGCGAGATACCTTGGCCGAGCCATACATCCCTGGCGATGGCCCGAATCCAGAACAGCGCCCGGCCAGCATCGGGTCAACCCCGAGCCAGTACCTGGCACCCTACGGAGCAGCACCCAAGCACCCCCTGGCCAGCCCCCTAATGATGCAGGAGCAGCACCCGGACACACCGAGGCCCCCGAGGGACACACAGGCCATCCGGGACATGCACACCAAAGAGGTGTCACACCGACTCTTGCGGCTGGCACCCATCCGACTCCGCCTACCTCCAAACCCAACGGCGGTCGAGAAAAGCCCTAGCAAGGAAGATGGGCTCCATTGGGACGACCTATACTCCCCTATGTCTTCCACGAGCCTCAACATCAAAGTCAACAGTCCCTCGACTGATGACAACATGAGCACCGATGATGCTAGCTCAGAAGACCCGGAGCCTTGGTCAGACTCGGACTCCAACGAGTACACGAGCCCTCGAAGCATGAAGGAAGGCAGCCCCAACATTACCCCACGAGCCGCCGACTTGGAGAAACCCCCGCCCAGTACAAACACGAAGGATTGGGATTCGAGGACGAATCCCTTACAAGAAGAGGGGAATGAAGTGACTCCGGGCAGCCGACCGGCTGCCAATGCCTACTCCTACACCCCGTCGGGGTCACCCACAAGGGCAAAGGCCTTAGTGCCTTATAAGAAGCGCTCAGAACTTCGCCAGATAAACCCTTGGAGGTTTACCAAGCCCGAACAAGTGGTGAGGTTCAAGCACAGCCCTCCCCGAAGGGCTCAACAAGCACGGATGAGCGTCCGGACCCATCCGGCCCTAACTTGGGCCCCGGCGCTCATGGCAGTCGAGGCACCAAGCTTGCCCGGCCCCTCGGGCAACAAGTCTAAGGACCCAGGAGGTGCTACACAACCCTGGGATCCTCTAGAGGCCTTCCTGGAAGAATGCCGACTGAAGAAAGCCAAGCTCCAGCCTAAGGAAGCACCAACCGGCCCCGGCCCGAGCACCCCTCCAGCCCTAGCATCAAGGCTAGGCTTCCAAGAGCCCAAGGACCGAATGATGACCTTAGGGGAACCTCTAAGGACCTTCCTAGACAACTGGGATAAACAGGGAAGGCCAGGCCTGAGCATACCCGGAGAAGGCCCGAAGACAGACGGCACCCGGGCGCCAGCCCCGGCCTCAGAAGGCCCCGATCGGGCCCTAACACTCAGCCATCAGGGAACCCGAGCCCTGGGAGGTTTAGCACCTGCCCTCAACTCCATACAAGGCCTAAAGCCAAGCCTAGGAGCTGCCAACCTAGGAGCACAGAAGGAAATGGAGGAAATAAAGAAATGGAAGGAAGGCCGAGCGGGCAGGCCGAGCAGGAACCCCGGAAGCCGAGCAGCATCAGACCAGTCGGAGCCCAGCACTAGGAGCCCGAGCAATGCCAAGCCCGAGCAGCCGCCGCCGCCGCCAATTCCAAGCCCGATAGCAAAGGCGGCGCCGGCTTTCCTAATCTGGCCAGCGCGTGAGCGGAACATCCGACCGGACCCACCGAATCCGCCGGATTAGGGTTTTAGCCAGTTTTTGTATTATTTTAGTCTTTTAGTATTTTATTCAGATTTTCCCTTGTTATTTCGATTCTTTAGGAGCAAGTAAGTCCTTTAATTCTATTTAGGACTCTTGGCTATTATTTTATTATTTTAGAGTTATTTTCCGAGTAGGAAACGTGAGCCTGTTCACGATTTCCTCACCTATAAATAAGAGGCTTCGGCCTCATTGTACTTTTTCCAATCAATTAATCAAATAAGAACTTTGTTCTATCAATTCTTAGGTTTTATGCTGCATGCATAGCTTAGAATAGGTATTATCAATAGAAGTATTCCCCTTCTATCGTGGAGCCATTCCTGGACACTACGGGTTCTCGACTGATTATATAGCCGACGGGTCCTAGTACTAATCGCCCCGGTGCCAACGGTGATCGAGCGAAGGTTCAAGACTAGCGGTGGTTAGGGTCGTCTACCCACGGTTGCGGCGGTTCACACCAGAACGTGAGCATTTCTATTCAGTTTGCTTGAGGACAAGCAAAAGCTTAAGTGTGGGGTATTTTGATGACACTCGATTTGACGTGATTATCAGCCTCATTTAAGCGACATTTCCTTGCTTAAGACATGGTTTTTAGGGTAGAATAGCGAATATTCACTCAACTGCTCTATCTCGTGCCATTTGTGTTACTTTGGCCCGTTTCGGGTCTATTTGATGGTTTTCTAGTGTTTTCATGTTAGCACAGGTTTTTGCCATCAAATATAGTAGCCAAGGACGTGTCTAAGGCGTTGGAACCTCCAGGAACCGCACCAGAATCGATCCAAGGAGTCAATCAAGTCAATTCAAATCCTGCTCCGATTTACACTGTAGTTTTCAGCGGAAACCCCCAGGTTTTCGGCGAAAACTGATGAAGAAATCGGCTGAGTTCACAAAGAGAAGTTTTCGACGAAAAGTCCAAGTTTTCGCCGAGAACCCTAATGTCCAAAAATCACAGGAGAATCATCCAACGGAAGCCTTCATTTACACTCAAGTTTTCGGCGAACACTCAGCAGGTTTTCGGCGAAAACTCAAGGAAAAATCCGGCGGTATTAGGGTTAAGTATAAATACTTAACCGGCGGCCCAAAAAGAAATATACCTCATAATACACTTTTCACAAGAGAACTTACACAAGTTCCAGACCTAAGAAGTTCGAGAGAGGGTTTAGAGAGTTCGAAGAATCGTGGAGAGATCGTAATGCCATCCTTCCACCTCGGAGAGCTCGGAGCTTAAAGTTGAAGATCCAGGAGATTGAAGCTTGGCCGGAGTCGTCAGAATTAGGTTTTTCAGTTCTTATCTGTTCTTCCTCTGTATGATGATTTCCTTTGTTGCCTTTGATTCTTCTACGATCGTTATGAGTAGCTAAACTTGTAGAGCTTAGATTAGATGAACCCTAAGTGACCCAGGGCTTTAAAGCGGTCACGGATCGGCGGTAATTAGATTCAAAGTTCAATCAGTTTCTCTTTGCATGGTTGTTTTGTTATTCACTGTTTATGTTTCTTCTCTGGTTGGTCGCCTAGATTAGGTTTATGCAAGTTAGGGTTAGTCGTCAGACAGCTTCCCTGCTTTGGCGCATAAACTTGTCTTCCTTGATCACCTAGTTCAGATTCTTGTTATGTTGAGGATAGAAGCGAACGCTCGCCTCTCTTCAAAACATCAATTCAACCAGTTAACCTATTCATTGGTGTGTGCCTTTCGTAGGAACCAGTTAGGGTTAATCCGCTTCAAGAGTAACTCATAAATCATTAGTAATTGCACCAGTTAGTTTAGTCGTTGCGAGAGGCGACCGTACCCGGGTGATTAATTAATCTTGGTAGTTAGATCGGATAGAGCGAACGTTTGCCAGTCTTAAACCTAAGGGTTAGGAGTTATGGTGGTGTATAGAAATTGATCGAACGAGAATTGAAATCTGATGATCTGTTGATTGCTGTTGCCTTGGTGATCTAAGGGGGATTCGAAATCTAAGCTTGTTTGTTATCTGTCTGAACCAACCAATCATTCTGTCTTTTAATTTCATTTTAATTTTCTTGCATCTTAGTTTAGAAGTCGTGGAACTCACACCATGCACAAAGTGTTTAAACCTGAATAATTTGCCAACATATTTGAGTAGACAAGAAGAAGAGACCTCGAGTAGAATACGATCTAGTCTACCTTGGTAGATTAGTTATTTGACTACAAGCGCGTGAAAACGCGTTCACCGCACGGTATATTCGTTCCACCTTACCCTCTCTCTCTCTTGATCATTGGGGACAATGCTCATGCTAGTCGTAGGGGGAATTTGAGGTTCGGTGTGATTGTTTGTCGGTAGAAGTAGAATGCTATGCTTTGATCATCTGCATGATCTTCTTTGAATGCCAAATTCCTTTATCATAGAATCGTTCAGTTCTTGAACTTTGGTGTTTAATTGACCTCAAGTTTTTACAATGACGTTTAAACTGTTCCACTTAGAACCTATAACCAGCATGTCAGCACTAATATCAAATGAGTCTAAGCCAGAACAGATATTGGATCACTCTTGTATGTTGGTTGATTGGTTTGATACGTGTTTTTGTACCGCTCGATAACATCGTTCTAAGATGATAAAGGCAATTAGAATTTCACCACATTCAACCAAAAAGCCTACCCGAATCATTTCCTATAGGATAACCCGTTGAGCTTTGGCCTGTTTGTTGGATCATACACATTTTCACCCCATTCCATGTTTTTCATAACCTTTTTGATCCCTCGTGATTGTGGCTTGAGATTAGACAGAAATCCAATTTAAAATCTTGTGTGGAAGTTTTAAGGGGCTAAGGATCAAGTGGCTAATATGTGAAGAAAATGTTCAAAAGAAAATGCTCTAAAGAAAGTGTTCAAGTTGCTTAAGTTCTTGAAGTGCCAAAAGATAAGCTAGGCAAGCTCGGCACCTAAGTGAAGTGTCGGGTTGAGCACTAGCAAAGGCTGAGACTGTGAGTGTAACACCCGTCCCGAATCAACCTGGTGAAACCCATGGTTGAACCGTTCCTGAGTATTACTAAGCGGAAAAACAACATAAAACATAAATAAAAACAAACTTTGAGTAAAACCAGCAATGAGGCCTCCAATAATCCGTCAAATATCGCAAAGAACCGTGTACAATCTCATCTCAACATAAAACCATAAATTCCAACATAAACTCGAAAGATACATAAATCCATAGAAAACCCCCAAAAAATTATCCAAGGTCAACTGAAATATGAAACAGGTCAACTCCAAGTAGGCTCCAGTCTTTACCTCATAGCTTCGGTCCAGAACTTCTCAAAATCCACCCTCGACTCTGATCACTGACACCGCTCTCACTAGCCTCGAGATCCTGAAAGGGAGAAAGGGATTAATTTCCTATTGAAATTGAGTGAACCCAACGGGCCTACCTACACGTTGGAGCGGTTCCAACTCCGCACAAGACATCCAACAGTGGAACCAAACTTAACCCCTTTCCATATTTTAATTAACCTGGAGCAATCTAAGTGATCACGTTGGTCAGTTCTCATTCACAAGCATACACATATCATCAGAATAATATAAACAGGGCATCACATCAAACACGTAAATCATCATCACAACACATTCATCAATCAACCATCACCACGAATTACAAACACGCACACATTCACAATCACATGATCTAGGTGAGTTATTAGGCGCCAAGGAGTTGTCCACACCACCACCGCCGGCCATCACATTGACACATATCCCACAGGATCTTTCCCCCATGGGGAGATAATACGATGCATCCCCTTAGGGATCCTTCCTCCACGGAGCTATCACGACGCATCCCATTGGGATCCTTCCTTATCAGAGATGTCAACATCCATGACTTCCCGTCATGGGATTCACCCCAGTGAATCGGACTCGATCTCAACAGTATTTCGGGTGGGGTAGTGTGGGCTCTTTCAGGTTCTACTTTCACATAAAAGTTCCAACATAGAGTTTCCAACTCATCACATCTCATTCACAACCACTACTCAATTCACTCCATCCACATTTCAATCACAGTTCACAATGCACGCACATTCCATCCAATTCATGCTCCTGTCATATCTCAACCACAATCAATAAAGATAACCGGCTAGCTCACCGGCCACCCCCACCTGCAAGTACAGGGGAGGGCATGTCATGAGTCTAGGGGTCACCCGCCTGTTCATCATAGAGCGACCCCAAACTACCTACACAATGCTAAGCCCTCACCTGGAATAGAAGACGAGGCTCTAATCGTCTTCTAGTTCCTCAGAAACCCGATTCCCCAACCACCAAACTCGTAGCTTTACCCTTCCTCACTGCTCACTACCTACACCCAGAAACCCAAAATGGAGGTTAGCGATCTCTTCTCCTCGTCACTATGAATCCATAGCAACAAATGGAACTCAATTCCGACCTCCACAGCTCCCGGAAACACCCTTCGAAGATTGCTTGAACTTGGTTCGTCAATCGTTTTTTCGGGGAGAGAGAAAGGGAAAGGAAGTTATGAATTTCCGTGCAGAATCCGTCATTTTATGTCAGGTCAAGAAACACGGCGTGTTTCTACAAGACACGACCGTGTGTCATTCACTAAAACTTTTGACGAGAATTGCACGAATTAGAGCACGACCGTGTATCACAGATACATGGCGTGTGTTACAACACACGGGGTGTGTTACAACACACGGGGTGTGTTCTTCACAGCCCAGCACTCTCACTTGTATCTTCAACCCGACTTAAACCCGAACGTCCTGAACCTCAATGGGACCTCTCCAGCACTGATTCCAGCACTCTAGTCAACCGAACTTGAGTCTCAACCCGTTTGGTTGGGCGGGGATGTTACAAGTATCCACAACTTCAAGGATTTCGTCCCCGAAATCATCCCTAACTCATCCTATCGACATGATATCAAAACACAGCAAGAATTGCAGCAATTTGAGCATCATATCGACTCCCGAATCCCCTAACGACAACGTCACAGCCCTACCTCGAACTACCTATCAATCCCCCACCAAAACTCATCATTCTCCATGCCACCCGAAACATCAAACATCCCAATGCTCCCCTAGCACCAACACCACTAAAACAGTGGCAAGATAAACTCACTAAAGGGAAACAATACCTGAATTATAAGCTTCTACCAACTCCAGATACCGTCTCTTCATACTCTCCTCGGTCTCCCAAGTAGCCGACTCGCTCTCATGGTTCCTCCATACCACCTTGAGCTGCGGAATCTGCTTATTCCTCAAAACCCGCGCTTGCCTATCCACTATCGCTACCGGCTTCTCTTCATAAGTCAAGTCTTGCTCAATCTCCACCTCCTCCGGCTGAATTACTTGCGACGGGTCTCCATGATACCTCTTAAGCATGCTCACATGGAACACGTTGTGTATCCTTTCCAACTCATTAGGCAATGCCAGTACATAAGCCACCGGACCCGACTTGGCTAGAATCTCATAAGGACCAATGTATCGAGGCGCCAACTTTCCTTTCCTACCAAAACGCATCAGCCCCTTCCATGGCGACACCTTCAAAATACCTTCTCTCCAACATCAAAACTCAGCTCCCTAGCACGACCATCTGCATATGCCTTCTGCCTATCTTGAGCCGCTCTCAACCTATACCTAATGACCTTAACACGATCAGCCCGACAACACTATCGCACCTTCCTCATCCAAACACAATGGCGTCCTACACTTCCTCCCATACAAAGCCTCAAAAGGAGAGGACTTCAAACTACTATGATACGAGTTATTGTAAGCGAACATGACCAAAGGTTGCAATTCAGTCCAAGGGGTTTGAAACTACATGGAACAACTCCTCAAAAACTCCTTCAAGGTGAGGATCGTTCTCTCCGATTGTCCATCAGTCTGAGGATGATACGTCATTGAGAATTTGAGCTTAGTTCTCAACGCCGTAAGCAGCCCCTCCCCAAAGTGAGAGGTGAAACTCGGATCACGATCAGAGACGGTGGATTGGGGAACCCCATGCAACCTTACCACTTCCTCTATACACAATCTGGCTAACTCCTCCACACTTGGCTTAAACCGGATGGGTATGAAATGAGCAACTTTCGTCAAGCGGTTGACTATTACCCACACAACATCCTTCCCCTCTCTAGTCGGCGGAAAACCCGACACGAAATCCATGGCGACGTCTGATAAGGAATTTATCAAGGTCGTATTCCTTAGGGTTCCCTCATAGGCCAATACTCACAACGTTCGTAAACGGTCCATACATTTAAATTGAAGTTTGGTTTTGAAAGGAGACAAGTTAAAAACACAAGCAAACAAGGTAAAATTGACAAGTGAAAATTGAGGATCAAACAAGAGAAAGGAGTTTAGTCTAGCAAGGGGTTTCTTCAAGCTCAAGGTTCATGAAAGCTGGATTGATTCTCAAGCAACGATGTGTAATTAATGACCATGCATCTCACTCAAATAGAATCAACGAACTCTCGCACAATTGACTCTCTATTCCTAGACCAAATGCACCATGCTCTCGCTATGTGAACAAAGGGAATGGAATGCTTTAAACTAGCTCAATGAAATGCTTGGAACTTGAATTCTATGCTAACAATCATCTAGCACAAGGTAATGATGCAAGACACTCTTATGTCAATCATAGAACACTAATCTAGCAATCACAAGGGTCTTTCAACCTTCAAATGAAAGAAAACTAAATGCACACCAAGTGTTTGATAAAATGACAAAGGAAAACAAGCTCAAAATGGTTGTAGCTTAATAATCCAATCTCTCAAATCATCCAATTACAATCCTACAACCTTAGATCAACATCAATCAAACATTCTCATGTATTGAAAGACATAACAATACCAAAAGAACAAGTCAAGCTCAAATGGCTACAAAGCACAAGGTCTAGGATCATCATCTTACACAAATGGCTATAAGAACATCAATCCAAACAATCAATCACCTATCCTAGCTTGATCCATCCCTCACTAAACTAAACCTAAGTTTAGCCTAGCTTAACCATGGAGGAAACCTGAAATTGAGGAGAGGAGATCATCCTTGCTTCCATGGAGGATCTTCTCACTTTGCTCTTCAAGCTCCAATCCAAGGGTGGAAGGCTTCACTTAGATCTTCAAGTTGATCAACAATTGAGGGAGGTTGGTGTGTGGTTGAGGGAGAGGAGATGATGGAGTTGACGATGAACAATTGAGAGAGAGAGAGGCGGATGGCGATGATGTAAAATTAGAATGAAATTGATACCCTCAATCTTCGCCTCCTTCACCTGTATATAGCACGCCGGATTTGCCTGATATTTTCGGCGAAAATGATGCAAAGTTTTCGCTGAAAATCGCCTTGAAAACTCATGACCGGCTGACATCTCTTCTAAAGTTTTCGGCGAAAACTTTGAATGTTTTCACGCGAAAACATCTTCAAGTTCCAAATGCCCGCCGTCTGCTTCTAGTTTTTGGACCGAAGACTTGACAACCTCGCCGAAAAATTCCTCTTCGGCGAAAATGCTATGACATTTTCGCCGAAAATTCCTTCAGCTTAAAGTGCATTTTCTTCGATCTTGCAACGTCCATATCTCCTCCGTCCTAGCTCCGATTGACCTCCCGTTTGATCCTACGTGCTCCTTGTCACCAGTACTACAATGCCAAGACCTGAAAATACAAAGAAAACACCTCCAATAGACATGGAATTGGCCTCAAAGTGGCAACCGGGCAACAGAATAGCACTTAGCACAAAACTTTGATAAAAACATATTAAGCATGGCATTTAAGGATCAAACACGGGCGTTTCGTAGGTAAATGATAAGCTAAAAATGCACCAAATAAAGTCACATCAAATTCCCCTACGACTAAGCTTTGCTTGTCCTCAAGCAAATGAATTAGAAAACATCCAAGTTCATACATGACAAGATCGCTCCATTGAGATTCAAGCAACAACAATTCGGCTTAAAACTATTCCACGAACAAACTAAACCTACACATGCAAGAACATCAACCAAACAAGTCTAGACCTCACTATTTTCTGCACACTTCAAGTAGTGGTTGATTGGACAGAGCAAAACCGACCACGACAACACCAATTCTAATCAAAAGGACTTGAAATCGGGAAATGGATTGTAAGTAGTGAGCGATCATGACGTGGCTATCGACTCGACTTATCCGCTTCTAGATCCACACTTTACAAACTCGGGCTAGGATCAAGGGCTACATTTGAGAACTTTTTTTTTTCTTTTCTTTTCTTTTCATTTCCATTTTTTTCTTCTTTTTTTCCCCTTTTTTTTCTTACTGCATACTAGTGCTCGATTCAACACTTCACTTAGGTGTTGAACCTGCCTAGCTCACAGCCTTTGCCCTTTTGCTAGTGCTCAACCCGACACTTCACTTAGGTGCCGAGTTTGCCTAGCTTTTCTTTTGAGCATTTTCTCTTTTTTTTCTTTTTTTTACAATTTAGCCACTTGATCCTCAGCCCCTTACAACTTCCACACAAGATTTCGAATTGGATTCCGTCTTAATCTCAAGCCACAATCACGAAGGATCAAAAAGGGTAAAGAAAGACATGGAAAAGGGGGTGAAAATTTTTATTGCCTTCATCATCTTAGACCGGTGTTATCGAGCGGTACAAAAACACGTATCAACCAATCAACCAACACACAAGAGTGATAAAATCTCTGTTCTAGCCTAGACTCATTTGATATTAGCGCTAACACGCTGGTTATAGGTTCTAAGTGGACAATCTAAACGTCATTATGAAAACTTGAAGTCAATTAAACACCAAAAGTCAAGAACCGAATGGTTCTTAAGCAAGGATGCCATAGCATCGATCTTAGACATGAGGAGCGCAAACATAGGGTCATCTTCATCTCGATGTCCGTAACTTATGCTTCTTCCCATAGGTAGATGAATCCTTTGGTGCATCAACACTTATGGCTCTAGAGTCATAGTGCGTGTCGCTTCCATACTTAGAGCTTGGAGGTTGTTGTCGAGACCAACTCCTTGTCTTGTTGGCCATCTCCGCAAAGAGTCCTAGAGCATCCTCGGGAGTGAGCGTCCTTAGATCACCTCCGGCGGCTTGGTTGATCATCCTTGTATCCGCCAAGCTCCATTCGGCGAAGTTGTGATGAGGACAAGACCGGAGAAGGGCTTGGAACCTATTCCAAGTCTCATGGAAGAGTTCTCCCTTGTGTTGTGTGAAGTGGTTGATTCGATCCCGGATTGCATCCGTCATATAGGGGGAAAGAACTCCTCGAGGAAGGCTTCGGCTAGTCCCTCCCATGTAGTGAATGTTCTACTAGGTTGGTTCTCCAACCAAGACTTGGCTCTACCTTTGAGTGAGAAGGGGAAGAGTCGGAGTCGTACACAATCCGGGTGAACTTGATCGTTCTTCACCGTATCGCATATCTCAAGGAAGTCCTTCAAGTGACTAGATGGGCACTCTCCATCTATACCGTTGAACACCACTCGTTCTGCACCATCTGAATCATGTTAGGCTTCAACTCGAAGTTTCTTGCATTTACCGGTCTTCGCACGATACTCGAGGCTGCCCCTTCGAGGGTTGGGTGAGCATAATCAGCTAGTGTGCGCCTCGCACCTCTTTGCGATTGATCATCTTCATTAGTGTGATGTGAATGTTGAGACATAGTGATGCGAACCGCTCCTCAATGAAGGGATCGACTCAACACCCAAAACTATACTACCAACTTCACGAATCCTAACTTTGAAACCGCGGGGAATACTTGAAATCCACTAAGTATAGACTTAGGAACCCCAAGGTATTCGGTCGAATTCGGTGCCACAAACAAGGATGAATGCCTTTGATGATAATCGATCTAGACGACGATCAATTCCATGATGGTCGAACAGAGATTAGCAATTCCATGCTAGAGAAAAAAACCGAAGTTTTGAGTGTTTATTTCTTTCAAAGTTGTTCTTTACAATGAGGCTAGACGCCTCTATTTATAGGTGAGGAAGGGAGAACAGGCTCTCCTTTTCCTCTACGAAATAGCTAATAAAACTAATAAAGAATACAAAAAGAGTCCTAAAAAGGACTGAAATTCGGAACTCTATTCCTACAAGGAAAAGAATCCTACTTAGACAAGAACTCCTAACTTGGGAGCCAAGTTTCCCTAAAAACAGCCTAAACGGGTTCTGGAATTATTGGCCGAATAAATACTAAACAAATTCCTAAAATTCTGATCTTTTGCAGATCCGTAGTAGACTCCATGGGCTACAATTTTCATGTTGGACATCAGTCCAAATTCTGTCTCCAAGTTGCCCATATTCGTCAATCCTTGTCGGACTAGGAACCTGTCCAGAAATCCGGGTTTGGCCCTTGTTCACTTTAGTTCTGGCCCGTAGCTTCTTAGTCGTGGGCTGAACTCTTGGCTCTCCTCCAAGGTTGGATTCTCCTTAATCCTCTCCTCTTGGATCAGGCTCAGGTGGTGGCCTGATCACAGCTCCTTGCTTGGCCTTCCTCGGATCAGCATCCGAGCTCCACTCCTTGATGCATAGGCCAAGCATCACTAGGACTTGTTCTAGCCCTATCTCCTTCAATACTCCTCCAAATCGAACTCCGTTTGTTGGAGGGTGCTCCTGAGACCTCAAGCCATATAGGGCTGCTAGAATTTCCCAAAAGGCACGGGCTAATTGTTGGCCGGGCCAAAAGTGCTTCTCTGTGGTATCCGGGCAAGGGCTCGGCCTGGGTGTCGGGCTTAGCTCTCGGCCTTCTTCAATTCTGTCCAGGCCTTTTGAGTTCTGCTTTGAGCAGCTCTTCAGTAATGTCCACATGAGGCTTTCAGGGATGGTTAATGGTCCAGGGCTCGTGACAATTGTTCTTGAGCTCCATTTGAGCACATGGGATGGTCCGGGGCTCGTTCCGGGGTCAATCTTCGGGCACCACGCTTTTCTGGCCAGGCACTCTTGGGTCCTTTGTTTCCTGTGCTCCAGGAATGTCTTGGAGGATCCCAGGAGCGGTCAAGTACCTTCAGGGCTCGTGGGAATCAGGTCAGGGCCTAGTGGTGGCCCTCGGCTCGGGGCTGGACTTGGCCCTAGGCTTGGTCGGGTGGCCCGGATCACGTCATTCCCCTCTTCTTGAAAAGGATTCGTCCTCGAATCCGCACCTAGCAATCCGTTAGAAATTTTTAAAATAATATCATGGACGTGTAGGATTGGACCTGGTAGTTCGTGGGCGCTCCTTGGGGTTTTGGCCGTACCGGAACGGGTACGGGTGCTCGGGGTTGATCTGGGTGATTGGGGCACTCCGGGTGATCGGGCTGATCAGGGCACTTCGGGTGATCGGGCTGATCGGGTGCCGGACACTGGTCGGGCGCCGGCCGCTGGTCGGGCGTGGGACGCTGTTCGGGCGCGGGTGATGGTCGGGTGCCGGTGGCTGGTCGGGCGCCGGGGGCTGGTCGGGGCGCCGGTGGTGGGCGCTGGGGCGCCGGGGCTAGGCACTGGGGCGCCGGTGCTGGGCGCTCGGGCGCTGGGACTGGGTGTTGGGGCGCCGGGGCTAGTGTGGTGCTGGTGCTAGCGCTGGGCGCTGGGCCGGGGCTGGCGCTGGTGCTGGGGCTGGCCCTTGTGCTGGCCCTTGTGCTGGCACTGGTGCTGGGCAGGCGCTGCGCCGAGTGCTGGCCTGGTGCTGGCTCGGGGTAGGGCTGATGCTGGTCCGGGGCAAGCCTGATGCTGGCCCGGGGCAGGCCTGATGCTGGTCCGGGGCAGGGCTGATGCTGGTCCCGGGCAGACTGGGCGCTGTGCCGGGGCAGGGCCGATGCTGGGCCGGGGCAGTGATGGGTGCTGGGCCGGGGCAGTGCTGGGCGCTGGGCCGGGGCAGTGCTGGGCGCTGGGCCGGGGCAGTGCTGGGTGCAGGGCCGGGGCAGGCGCTGAGCCTAGTGCTGGGCCTAAATTTTTTTTCATCTTTTTCTTAAGACTCCACCAACTAAGGATGGGGTCCTCTTCTTCTCTCCTGATTTGATTCCTGAGTTGAACCCACCATAAAGCAGCATAGTCAGTAAACTCAGTTGTGGCTAGGTTTACCTTTTTCCATTCGGAATAATAATGGCACTCAAAGAAGTCCTCCATGCTCCTCTCCCAATCAATGTATCATCAGGATTTGCTTTGCCAGCAAATTTGGGTACATTGATATTCCTTCTTGGCCGCCGGGGGCCATCACCATTCACGGCTCCAAACTGCTTGGCGATTCGGGCCATGTTTTCAGCCATGGCAGTCAATCGTGCCTCCATAGCAATTAGCCTCTCATCTGTCATGATTAGTACAAGAAGCAATCCTTCTACAAGACAAACCCTAGATCTACTAGGAAAAGAATATGTAGACTAAAATCCTAAACCAACTAGGAAAAGGATAAAAGAATCAAGTTCTAATCCAACTAGGTAACAACTATTACAACGAAAAATAAGAACTTGGCAAGGGTGGCCTTGCTAGATTTTTTTTTTTTTCTACTCTTTTTTGTGTATTTTCTTTGATAGCTTGATCGGCCACCAATATTTTCTTGCCTTACAATTGAAAGACTCGAATAGAAGAACTAAAATAGATGAAGATTTTCTAAACAATTTTCGAAGAACAAAAAGTAAAGGATATGAATCCAAGAATGAACCTGGAAACTGGGATAGATTGTTGGTCCAAGAGTTGAACCGTGCTCTGATACCAGCTGATGCGAACCGCTCCTCAATGAAGGGATCGACTCAACACCCAAAACTATACTACAGCTTCACGAATCCTAACTTTTGAAACCGCGGGGAATACTTGAAATCCACTAAGTATAGACTTAGGAACCCAAGGTATTCGGTCGAATTCGGTGCCACAAACAAAGGATGAATGCCTTTGATGATAAACGATCTAGACGACGATCAATTCCATGATGGTCGAACAGAGATTAGCAATTCCATGCTAAGAGAAAAACCGAAGTTTTGAGTGTTTATTTCTTTCAAAGTTGTTCTTTACAATGAGGCTAGACGCCTCTATTTATAGGTGAGGAAGGGAGAACAGGCTCTCCTTTTCCTCCTACGAAATAGCTAATAAAACTAATAAAGAATACAAAAAGAGTCCTAAAAAGGACTGAAATTCGGAACTCTATTCTACAAGGAAAAGAATCCTACTTAGACAAGAACTCCTAACTTGGGAGCCAAGTTTCCCTAAAAACAGCCTAAACGGGTTCTGGAATTATTGGCCGAATAAATACTAAACAAATTCCTAAAATTCTGATCTTTTGCAGATCCGTAGTAGACTCCATGGGCTACAATTTTCATGTTGGACATCAGTCCAAATTCTGTCTCCAAGTAGCCCATATTCGTCAATCCTTGTCGGACTAGGAACCTGTCCAGAAATCCGGGTTTGGCCCTTGTTCACTTTAGTTCTGGCCCGTAGCTTCTTAGTCGTGGGCTGAACTCTTGGCTCTCCTCCAAGGTTGGATTCTCCTTAATCCTCTCCTCTTGGATCAGGCTCAGGTGGTGGCCTGATCACAGCTCCTTGCTTGGCCTTCCTCGGATCAGCATCCGAGCTCCACTCCTTGATGCATAGGCCAAGCATCACTAGGACTTGTTCTAGCCCTATCTCCTTCAATACTCCTCCAAATCGAACTCCGTTTGTTGGAGGGTGCTCCTGAGACCTCAAGCCATATAGGGCTGCTAGAATTTCCCAAAAGGCACGGGCTAATTGTTGGCCGGGCCAAAAGTGCTTCTCTGTGGTATCCGGGCAAGGGCTCGGCTTGGGTGTCGGGCTTAGCTCTCGGCCTTCTTCAATTCTGTCCAGGCCTTTTGAGTTCGCTTTGAGCAGCTCTTCAGTAATGTCCACATGAGGCTTTCAGGGATGGTTAATGGTCCAGGGCTCGTGACAAATTGTCTTGAGCTCCATTTGAGCACATGGGATGGTCCGGGGCTCGTTCCGGGGTCAATCTTCGGGCACCACGCTTTTCTGGCCAGGCACTCTTGGGTCCTTTGTTTCCTGTGCTCCAGGAATGTCTCTAGAGGATCCCAGGAGCAGTCAGTACCTTCAGGGCTCGTGGGAATCAGGTCAGGGCCTAGTGGTGGCCCTCGGCTCGGGGCTGGACTTGGCCCTAGGCTTGGTCGGGTGGCCCGGATCACGTCACATAGTGTGATGTGAGATGTGGTCAACTTCTTGTTCTTCAACTGTAGGAGGTGGGGTAGTAGTCCGTGGTTCGAGCACTTGTTCTAGTCCTTGGAGTCGTGCTTGAAGACGAGCTGAACGCCTCATGCACTAACCCAAATCCTTGCAAACAAGCACAACAAACACACTGAGTAATACAACGATGCGGGATAACAAAGTAAACAAAGAGTAACAAGGAAGCAAAAAGGAAAACGGAAGGAAGTGTAAAGATCGGTTCACTAATAATTGCTTTCTTAGGAATGAGAGGTCCCCGGCAACGGCGCCAAAAACTTGATAAGGAATTTATCAAGGTCGTATTCCTCAGGGTTCCCTCATAGGCCAATACTCACAACGTTCGTAAACGGTCCATACATTTAAATTGAAGTTTGGTTTTGAAAGGAGACAAGTTAAAAACATAAGCAAACAAGGTAAAACTGACAAGTGAAAATTGAGGATCAAACAAGAGAAAGGAGTTTAGTCTAGCAAGGGGTTTCTTCAAGCTCAAGGTTCATGAAAGCTGGCTTGATTCTCAAGCAACGATGTGTAATTAATGACCATGCATCTCACTCAAATATAATCAACGAACTCTCGCACAATTGACTCTCTATTCCTAGACCAAATGCACCTGCTCTCGCTATGTGAACAAAGGGAATGGAATGCTTTAAACTAGCTCAATGAAATGCTTGGAACTTGAATTCTATGCTAACAATCATCTAGCACAAGGTAATGATTCAAGACACTCTTATGTCAATCATATAACACTAATCTAGCAATCACAGGGTCTTTCAACCTTCAAATGAAGAAAACTAAATGCACACCAAGTGTTTGATAAAATGACAACAAGGAAAACAAGCTCAAAATGGTTGTAACTTGATAATCCAATCTCTCAAATCATCCAATTACAATCCTACAACCTTAGATCAACATCAATCAAACATTCTCGTGTATTGAAAGACATAACAATACCAAAAGAACAAGTCAAGCTCAAATGGCTACAAAGCACAAGGTCTAGGATCATCATCTTACACAAATGGCTATAAGAACATCAATCCAAACAATCAATCACCTATCCTAGCTTGATCCATCCCTCACTAAACTAAACCTAAGTTTAGCCTAGCTTAACCATGGAGGAAACTGAAATTGAGGAAAGGAGATCATCCTTGCTTCCATGGAGGATCTTCTCACTTTGCTCTTCAAGCTCCAATCCAAGGGTGGAAGGCTTCACTTAGATCTTCAAGTTGATCAACAATTGAGGGAGGTTGGTGTGTGGTTGAGGGAGAGGAGATGATGGAGTTGATGATGAACAATTGAGAGAAAGAGAGGCGGACGGCGATGATGTAAAATTAGAATGAAATTGATGCCCTCAATCTTCGCCTCCTTCACCTTTATATAGCACGCCGGATTTGCTGATATTTTCGGCGAAAATGATGCAAAGTTTTCGCCGAAAATCGCCTTGAAAACTCATGACCGGCTGACATCTCTTCTAAAGTTTTCGGCGAAAACTTTGAATGTTTTCACCAAAACATCTTCAAGTTCCAAATGCCCGCTGTCTGCTTCTAGTTTTCAGACCGAAGACTTGACAACCTCGCCGAAAAAATTCCTCTTCGGCGAAAATGCTATGACATTTTCGCCAAAAAATTCCTTCAGCTTAAAGTGCATTTTCTTCGATCTTGCAACGTCCATATCTCCTCCGTCCTAGCTCCGATTGACCTCCCGTTTGATCCTACGTGCTCCTTGTCACCAGTACTACAATGCCAAGACCTGAAAATACAAAGAAAACACCTCCAATAGACATGGAATTGGCCTCAAAGTGGCAACCGGGCAACAGAATAGCACTTAGAACAAAACTTTGATAAAAACATATTAAGCATGGCATTTAAGGATCAAACACGGGCGTTTCATAGGTCAATGATAAGCTAAAAATGCACCAAATAAAGTCACATCAACGTCCGCAAACTTCCACTCCGGAATTGGTAGAGACTGTAGCAACCCAGCGGAGCTCTATGCTCCGCCTTCGCCTTCTGACAAACAAGCAAGTTGCACATAACAAGCCACATCCTTTTTCATTCCCGGCCACCAAAAACTCAACTTCAGGTCATTGTACATCTTAGTCGTTCCGGGGTGCATAGCATACATCAAAGAGTGAGCCTCCTCTAATATCCCCTTCTTCAACTCCTCTACCTCTGGCACACACACTCGACCTTGCACTTCAATAACCTGCCAACTACCTCAAACCATTATCCAAGCCCTTCCCGACTTCTTCCGAATAGCCACTAGAGTAGCATCCTTGGGCTGCTCCTCACCAATCCTATCATACAACATGGGTCGGATACTAAGCTTAGAAAGCAAACTTCCCACATCATCCAACTTCATCTCCACTCTCAAAGCCCTAAGATCAATCAACTCTTTTTGACTTAATGCATCCGCAACCACATTAGCCTTACCGGGATGGTAGTCAATGGTGCAGTCATAGTCCTTCAAGAGCTCCACCCAACACTGTTGCTATGTTCAGCTCCTTTTGATCCATAAGGTGCTTAAGGCTCATATGATCGGTCATGATCTTAAACGTCTCACCATACAGATAATGCCTCCACAACTTCAAGGCGAACACCACTGCAGCTAACTCCAAGTCATGGGACGGGTAATTCACCTCATGCACTCTCAGTTGGCGTGAGGCGTACGCCACCACCTTCCATCCTGCATAAGCACACAGCCAAACCTTGCAAAGAAGCATAACTAAACACCACGTATTCACCACCCTCTACGGCAAAGTCAACACCGGAGCTGAAGTCAACCTCTTCTTCAACTCTTCAAAGCTTTTTTGGCATGCTTAACTCCATTCATACTTCGACTCCTTCCTCAACAACTTATGTAAAGGAGAGGCTATTGTAGAGAATCCCTCGACAAACCTTCGATAATAACCAGCCAACCCAAGAACTCCTTAGTTGTGACACATCCTTAGGTGGGGACCAATTAACCACCGCTTCAATCTTCTTCGGATCAACCTCCACGCCTCTCTTAGAGACCACATGCCTAAGAAACAACACATCTTCCAACCAAAAAGCACACTTCGAGAACTTGGCAAAAAGTTGCTGCTCCCTCAACTTATGTGTAACACCCATCCCAAACCGACCCGAGTTCACCCGTGGTCGAACCGGTTTGAGTGCTACTTGAAGAACCAGCTTTTAAAAGAAAAGAGCAAAACGCAGCGGAACAGAAACAACTCTTAAATACAAGTTCAAAACGAAGGAGGCCTCCACTTAATAAAACCGAAATACAACTGAAATCCGAAATCCGATCACAACCGATCACAAAATCTCAAACGATTACAAATCTTCCAACCCAAAAGTGTCAACTGAAATCTAAATTTAAACAATGGTCACTCCACAATAGCTTCCTAATTCTTCACTTCACAACTCCAACCTGCAACTCCTCCGAACTCAACCGAACACCTGAAAAGAGAAACTGGGGGGGGATCAGCTTCCTAATGAAACTGAGTGAACCCACTGGGTTTAACTATGCGCCGAACCTAACCTGAAGAAGTGATCCCAAACTTCTCACGAGACACCAACAATGGAATCAGACTCAACCTTTACCATTTTTAAATTCTCTAAACAGTCTAAGTGATCACATAGGTGCAGTTCCAAATCAACACTTACCATCCTCAATAACATCCATGAATAACAGAGAATCATAAATCATACAGTTCAACATTATAATACAATACGATCCAAGATCATAGTCAGCATTTCCACATACACCACAATCACACACCCATTCACATTCAACACACACATTAATCCCATCCCATTCACTAAGTGAGCTATTAATCATCCCTAAGCAAATCTAGGTTATCATTCAAGTGCATAACGCCGTACTAACCATCCACAATTCATATCATCATCATAATCATCAACCACTTAACATCTAACCCGCAACTCATCGCATTGACACAACTCAATTCACAGATCAATCCGACCTAGTTCACACACATTACATAACAGTTCGCCATCACATACCGCACGTCACATATACACACTCAACACATCACATTTCAGCTTGTTCACATCAAGCACAACACACGCACGACAGTTCACAATTCATTTAACTATGTGAGTTAATTAGGCGCCATAAGGAGTTGTTCCCCCGCTACCCCGCCGGCCATCACATCATCCATATCCCGCAGGATCTTTCCCCGTAGGGAGATAACACGACGCATCCCCTAAGGGATCCTTCCTCAACGGAGCTATCACGACGCATCCATCGGGATCCTTCCTCAACGGAGATTTCAACCCCTATGACTCCATGTCATAGGATTCACCCAGTGATCGGACTCTAACTCAATGGTATTTCGGTGGGGTAACGTTGGCTCCTTCCGGTTCTATCAATTAAATTTCATTTAATGCAACCACAACCATCACACTATCCGCAAAACAGTTTCATTCAACCACGAATTCATTTCACAATTCCACTGTACAACTCCACTACACAAATTACACATCCCAATGCCACATCACAAAACCACAACACAATCCCACATCATGATTCCACAACACAATTTCATGTTCTAGTTCCAAGCACCAATTCTATGTTCCAATTCTAGGATATAATTCTAGTCTAACACCAACGGCATAATAGATACAATCACAGAGATTCATCACATCCACCCCATCCTATCTCACATTTCTAGATCAAATACATTAGCTATCAACTTTCATCCCAATCCCCACATCAAACATAAATCAGCACAGTCATCATACTTCAATCACAAGACAATTATTCAGTTTTACTCTCATAGGTTCATGCAAGACCTAATACATCCTAAGTCCAGTTCCAACTCCTCACTCCCATTCCTAGTCATCTAGTCAACCATACACTCACACAAGTCAACCATACAACCACATAACCATAACAATCAAGACGACATCAATTTACCATTTCAACTCTCTTATTGAGCGTTACTAGATTAAACCACCTAATCTATCTAGTTCACATATTTCATCTAACACGATTCCTAGCCACAATTCGACCAATTCTGACATCCTCATTCATCTCAACCATTTTCCATTCCACATCCAAGACTCCAACCTTATTACAATACCACAAGGCACCGACTCAATCACCAACAGCACAGCATCAATTTCATTCAAATCAATCGTACAACCTCAGCTCAACTAGCTCATGCATTCAGAACACCCAATTCCATTACTCAATTCCATTCACCAATTCCCTAACCAATTCCATAAGTCAATTCACGTACCGGTTCTATTGTCCACTTCCACGTACAAATTCCTTACCAATTCTATTAGCCCATTATAAGTCATAAGTCTACACCTTAAACACATTAACAACCATCTTCACACACAACATCAATTCTACCTAAAAGGCACGTTGCATAATTCATACATCAACACCAAGCATCATCTCAATCCAATCATCATGTAAACCAACACAATCCAAATCATTCAATAATCCCATATCACACATAACCACACATCACAAGACATTCAACGCCTCCCACGGCACAAACAGTTTAAGGGTAAACGGCTAGCTCACCGGCCACCCCCACTGCAAGTACAGGGGAAGCCATGTCATGAGTCGTAGGGTTACCCTCCTGTACATCCTTCATTGGACGACCCCACATTGGTGGAGCCATCCACCTGTTCATCAATTAAGGGCGACCCACATTGGCAGGACCACCCTCTGCAACCACAAACTGACAATAGCATAATATACACAATTCTCATGTTCACAGACCGTCCCTCCTATCACTCTTTACTAGTTTCGATCAATTATATCCATGTTAATCAATTCCCCCAATCAGAATCGTCACAAACAGCCATCAATCATAAACCATTCCATCAATTAACAAACATCCAACAATCATCAAACAGCATATTTCACAGAACAATCAACTGCAGGACAGTTTTCCCCTTTTACTCTCTTTCAATTTCATGCAAGGCCCTACATTTTTCTAGGTCTGAATTGTAACTCCTCACACCGACCAGACTACCTATCGTACGCTAAACCCTCACCTGACAAGAAGACGAGGCTCTAAAACTCTTCTAGAAACCCGAACAGCCAAGCTCTCAGACACCAAAAACGTAGCTATCCTCCTCTTCACCGACAGCAGCTTACTCCGAAATATCCGAACTTCTAGGTGCGATCTCTTCCTCTCATTACCACGAACTCATAGCAACAAACGGATCGCCAATCGGAGCTCTACAACTCTCGGAATCGAGGTTTGAAGTTTTTGGAGATTTCTGGCTCAGTCCCAAAAACGTAGCTCTTCCTTCTTCTACTGACAGCACCTCGATTCGAAATACCCAGAACCACGAATAGCGATCTCTTCCTCTCGTCGCCACAAACCCGTAGCAACAAACGGATCGTCAATCGGAGCTCTACAACTCCCGGAATCGAGGATTGAAGCTAAAGGGTTTTTGGCTTCTTCAAATACGGGTTTTGGGGAAAGAGAAAGAAGGGGAAGTTATGAATTTCTGTGTAAAATCAGCCTTTTATAGTCTGACCATGATACACGGCGTGTATCATGATACACGACGTGTATCATGATTCACGGCGTGTATTGTAATACACGGCCGTGTATCGTGGTCTGCCCACATTGACAATTTTTCACGTACTCTCTTGTATACTCGACCCGACTCAACTATGAACGTCCCAAACTTCGATGGAACCTCAAGAACATTGTTTCCAATGTCTAAACCATCCAAACTCAAGTTCCAAACCGTTCGGTTGGGCGGGGATGTTACAAGTCTCCACAACTTCAAAAGATTTCGTCCCGAAATCACAACCCAACTCGCTCTAGCAACGAATCCACAAATCACAACATAACGCATCAACACAAGGATCACATCACCTCCCGAAACTCCTTTTAACGGCTCTAGGAACACACACCTTCTAAGGGCACTACTCCCACACTACTTCAAACTTCTACCTAACAGACACGCACAACCGAACCTCAACGGCACCACTCACAACAAGAACACAACCAAAACACAATCAAACAAACTCACTCAAGAGCTCAACAAAGCACAACTCACACCAACAAGAACTATGAAGCTAACACCTTTGACTAAAACTCACACCCTCAAGCACTCTACTCACTTAACCAAATTCTACAAGGCTCTACTCCTCTAACCAATTTCCCAACCTGCTACTACTTCCACTCTCAACTACTCCGCCACCCTCTTCACTACAGGAGGACACAAAACGTTTCAGTTGACCAATTTTAAGAAACCACATTTCATTTCAAATCACTTTCCTTTCAAATTCACAACACTTTCCTTTCAAAACTTCCCACCCATTTCAAAACACTTTGAAAATCCCTGGAAAGTCGGTCCTGTGCTGATGCTCCATCCTTTCTCATATGAGGTTAATTACTCCTCTAGAAGAAGAGACGAATCACCAACACAACAGCAACTAACCAGGCTCTGATACCACTTGTAACACCCATCCAAACCGACCCGAGTTCACCCGTGGTCGAACCGGTTTGAGTGCTACTTGAAGAACCAGCTTTTAAAAGAAAAGAGCAAAACGCAGCGGAAACAGAAACAACTCTTAAATACAAGTTCAAAACGAAGGAGGCCTCCACTTAATAAAACCGAAATACAACTGAAATCCGAAATCCGATCACAACCGATCACAAAATCTCAAAACGATTACAAATCTTCCAACCCAAAAGTGTCAACTGAAATCTAAATTTAAAACAATGGTCACTCCACAATAGCTTCCTAATTCTTCACTTCACAACTCCAACCTGCAACTCCTCCGAACTCAACCGAACACCTGAAAAGAGAAACTGGGGGGGGATCAGCTTCCTAATGAAACTGAGTGAACCCACTGGGTTTAACTATGCGCCGAACCTAACCTGAAGAAGTGATCCCAAACTTCTCACGAGACACCAACAATGGAATCAGACTCAACCTTTACCAGTTTTAATTCTCTAAACAGTCTAAGTGATCACATAGGTGCAGTTCCAAATCAACACTTACCATCCTCAATAACATCCATGAATAACAGAGAATCATAAATCATACAGTTCAACATTATAATACAATACGATCCAAGATCATAGTCAGCATTTCCACATACACCACAATCACACACCCATTCACATTCAACACACACATTAATCCCATCCCAATTCACTAAGTGAGCTATTAATCATCCCTAAGCAAATCTAGGTTATCATTCAAGTGCATAACGCCGTACTAACCATCCACAATTCATATCATCATCATAATCATCAACCACTTAACATCTAACCCGCAACTCATCGCATTGACACAACTCAATTCACAGATCAATCCGACCTAGTTCACACACATTACATAACAGTTCGCCATCACATACCGCACGTCACATATACACACTCAACACATCACATTTCAGCTTGTTCACATCAAGCACAACACACGCACGACAGTTCACAATTCATTTAACTATGTGAGTTAATTAGGCGCCATAAGGAGTTGTTCCCCCGCTACCCCGCCGGCCATCACATCATCCATATCCCGCAGGATCTTTCCCCGTAGGGAGATAACACGACGCATCCCCTAAGGGATCCTTCCTCAACGGAGCTATCACGACGCATCCCATCGGGATCCTTCCTCAACGGAGATTTCAACCCCTATGACTCCATGTCATAGGATTCACCCCAGTGAATCGGACTCTAACTCAATGGTATTTCGGTTGGGGTAACGTTGGCTCCTTCCGGTTCTATCAATTAAATTTCATTTAATGCAACCACAACCATCACACTCATCCGCAAAACAGTTTCATTCAACCACGAATTCATTTCACAATTCCACTGTACAACTCCACTACACAAATTACACATCCCAATGCCACATCACAAAACCACAACACAATCCCACATCATGATTCCACAACACAATTTCATGTTCTAGTTCCAAGCACCAATTCTATGTTCCAATTCTAGGATATAATTCTAGTCTAACCACAAACGGCAATAATAGATACAATCACAGAGATTCATCACATCCACCCCATCCTATCTCACATTTCTAGATCAAATACATTAGCTATCAACTTTCATCCCAATCCCCACATCAAACATAAATCAGCACAGTCATCATACTTCAATCACAAGACAATTATTCAGTTTTACTCTCATAGGTTCATGCAAGACCTAATACATCCTAAGTCCAGTTCCAACTCCTCACTCCCATTCCTAGTCATCTAGTCAACCATACACTCACACAAGTCAACCATACAACCACATAACCATAACAATCAAGACGACATCAATTTACCATTTCAACTCTCTTATTGAGCGTTACTAGATTAAACCACCTAATCTATCTAGTTCACATATTTCATCTAACACGATTCCTAGCCACAATTCGACCAATTCTGACATCCTCATTCATCTCAACCATTTACCATTCCACATCCAAGACTCCAACCTTATTACAATAACCACAAGGCACCGACTCAATCACCAACACGCACAGCATCAATTTCATTCAAATCAATCGTACAACCTCAGCTCAACTAGCTCATGCATTCAGAACACCCAATTCCATTACTCAATTCCATTCACCAATTCCCCTAACCAATTCCATAAGTCAATTCCACGTACCGGTTCTATTGTCCACTTCCACGTACAAATTCCCTTACCAATTCTATTAGCCCATTATAAGTCATAAGTCTACCACCTTAAACACATTAACAACCATCTTCACACACAACATCAATTCTACCTAAAAGGCACGTTGCATAATTCATACATCAACACCAAGCATCATCTCAATCCCAATCATCATGTAAACCAACACAATCCAAATCATTCAATAATCCCATATCACACATAACCACACATCACAAGACATTCAACGCCTCCCACGGCACAAACAGTTTAAGGGTAAACGGCTAGCTCACCGGCCACCCCCACCTGCAAGTACAGGGGAAGCCATGTCATGAGTCGTAGGGTTACCCTCCTGTACATCCTTCATTGGACGACCCCACATTGGTGGAGCCATCCACCTGTTCATCAATTAAGGGCGACCCCACATTGGCAGGACCACCCTCCTGCAACCACAAACTGACAATAGCATAATATACACAATTCTCATGTTCACAGACCCGTCCCTCCTATCACTCTTTACTAGTTTCGATCAATTTATCATCCATGTTAATCAATTCCCCCAATCAGAATCGTCACAAACAGCCATCAATCATAAACCATTCCATCAATTAACAAACATCCAACAATCATCAAACAGCATATTTCACAGAACAATCAACTGCAGGACAGTTTTCCCCTTTTACTCTCTTTCAATTTCATGCAAGGCCCTACATTTTTCTAGGTCTGAATTGTAACTCCTCACACCGACCAGACTACCTATCGTACGCTAAACCCTCACCTGACAAGAAGACGAGGCTCTAAAACTCTTCTAGAAACCCGAACAGCCAAGCTCTCAGACACCAAAAACGTAGCTATCCTCCTCTTCACCGACAGCAGCTTACTCCGAAATATCCAGAACTTCTAGGTGCGATCTCTTCCTCTCATTACCACGAACTCATAGCAACAAACGGATCGCCAATCGGAGCTCTACAACTCTCGGAATCGAGGTTTGAAGTTTTTGGAGATTTCTGGCTCAGTCCCAAAAACGTAGCTCTTCCTTCTTCTACTGACAGCACCTCGATTCGAAATACCCAGAACCACGAATAGCGATCTCTTCCTCTCGTCGCCACAAACCCGTAGCAACAAACGGATCGTCAATCGGAGCTCTACAACTCCCGGAATCGAGGATTGAAGCTAAAGGGTTTTTGGCTTCTTCAAATACGGGTTTTGGGGAAAGAGAAAGAAGGGGAAGTTATGAATTTCTGTGTAAAATCAGCCTTTTATAGTCTGACCATGATACACGGCGTGTATCATGATACACGACGTGTATCATGATTCACGGCGTGTATTGTAATACACGGCCGTGTATCGTGGTCTGCCCACATTGACAATTTTTCACGTACTCTCTTGTATACTCGACCCGACTCAACTATGAACGTCCCGAACTTCGATGGAACCTCAAGAACATTGTTTCCAATGTCTAAACCATCCAAACTCAAGTTCCAAACCGTTCGGTTGGGCGGGGATGTTACATTATGAAATACAATCCTCAAGTGCTCCTCATGCTCCTTCTTATTCTTAAAATAGATGAGTATATTGTCGATGAACACTATCACGAACTTATCCAAATATTCGTGAAAAACCTTGTTCATGAGAGCCATGAACGCGGCCGGAGCATTAGTGTAACATCCCAGTTCTGATTAACCAGTTTGATTTAAAGAGTTGGTCGGTTCCTTGTTGATTAAAGCTAGGTAGAATTTAATTCAAAATTAAATTATTTATTTCTCTAATTTATTTTACCCAATTAATGAGAATTAGACCTTTCGAGTTAGGAGATTTCGAGTTAACCGTCTGGTCGAGGTTCCGAACCAATTGATCCGACCCAAAGATTTAAAGCAAAGCATAAGTCAGCTGCTCATTATTTCTATCTTGGGAGGCCTTAGGCCGAATTGGTGTGAGAAAGGGGAGGAAGAATTGAGCCTTAGGTAGTTAGGCCATAAGCCCGTCCAGCAAAACACGGAAGTGAGGGTAAGTGGGCTTCAAGCCCGTTCAGCAATTGGAAGAAGGGTTTGGCTGGGGAAAATAGAAAGAGGAGTGGGGATTCTGTCATGGGTTCATTTTCGGCACCATGAAGAAGAGAGAGGGGACTTACGGCGGCGGGAGTGAAGACGTGGTCTGGGCTCATCGGAACAATGGAAATGGTTCAGTGGTCGTGTGTTGAGGTGGCTGGCAGCATTGGACAGTCTTGGAGAGGAAGACGATGATTTGGCTCGTTGGAGTTGGAATTCGAATGAAGAAGGGAGGTCGGAATCGGGGATCGACGTCCGCTTAGTCCACGATCATAGGAAAGCCTCGTTGAATGCCACTGGAGCGGAAGAAGGCTTCGACGATCAGGTCAGAGGCAGCAGCAACGAGTTTCGAGAGGGTTCCAAGGTTCTGGGAGGCGGCGTCGGCGGCGTCGTCGGCCGGAGTCCCGTCGACGGCTGTTGGGATCGTCGGGGAAGAAGATGAACTGGATGGTCACTTTCCAGAAGTTTAGGCGCCTTTCTGCACTCTAGAAAGGTTAAGTGACCGTTATGAAGTTTCTGTAATTCTGGGGCTCAATTGGAAATTCGGAACTAAGGACCTGTTTGACAGGATGATTATTGGAGGAATTAGAGATTCGGCCATAGCTAGCACGTTTGAAGTCCAAATGATGAACCGTCAGGACTGATGGAATCAGGATGACGAGACTGACGTTTTAGGACAAAATTCGGGGGCTTCTTTTAGGCTAAGGAGAGGGTTTAGCGTACAATAAGTAGTATTGGTCAGTGTGAGGAGTTGCAATCTTGACTTAGACGAATATAGGTTTTGCATGGAATTTAAAGAGAGTAAAATGGGAAAGTGTTTGACTTTTGATTGTTATGTAAATTGTGACGATTGATGACTGTCGTGTGAATGTTAATTGTTACATTGATTGATGGTTGTTGCCTGTGGCGATGTGTTTGGATTGGGGAAATTATTAAATGATGTTAAATTGATCGGACTTAGTAATGAGTGTAGGAGGGTTGGGATGTGATTCTTGTAAACTGTATATATACGTTGTGCTGATAGTTGTGGTTGCAGGAGGGTGGTCCTGCCAATGTGGGGTCGCCCTATAGATGATGAGCAGGTGGACGGCCCTGCCAATGTGGGGTCGTCCTATGAAGGATGTACAGGAGGGTAACCATAAGACTCACGACATGGCTATCCCTGTACTTGCAGGTGGGGGTGGCCGGTGAGCTAGCCGTTTACCCTTGTTATGGTTATGATGTATGAATTGTGGGTGTAATTGATTCAAGTGGAAAATGTGTGATGTCATGTATTGGGTGAATTGATGTGGTGTGATTGATTGATTGATTTGGATGGACGTTATGTTATGTGTGATGACAGTTGATAATGTGATTTGTGGTGTAGAACTATGTCATTGAACTAGTACTTGGAATTGGGTAATGGAATTAGTACATGGAATTTTGATGTGGAATTGTATTGTGGAATTGTGAAATGGTATTGGTTGAATTGGATTGCATTGTGGTGTGTGTATTTGTTGTGGTTGTATTCAATAGAATTAAATGGATAGAACTGGAAGGAGCCAACGTTACCCCACCCGAAATACTGGTTGTGATTGAGTCCGATTCACTGGGGTGAATCCCTTAGTTGGGATGCCAAGGTCGGTTGCTATCATCGTGGAAGGATCCTGCGGGATGCGTCTGATGGTATACTCCTTCGGGGAAGGATCCTATATAGATGCGTCTGGATGATGTGATGGCCGGCAGGGTAGCGGGGGAACAACTCCTTATGGCACCTAATTAACTCACCTAGTAAATGAAGTGGTGTACTGTTGTGTGTGTGTGTTGTGAACTGATATATGTTATGTGATGAGATGTGGGTTATGTGGGCTGGTCGGAGGACTGTTTGGTGTTGACGGTTTGAGCTGAGGGTTTGATGCTTAGTGGTTAATGTGTATTATGATGTTATGGGTTGTGTTTGTTTGTGCACATTAATGGTGATTTGCAAGATGACTTGTGATGTGATGTGACTTGCATGTATGATGTTTTTTGGTTATATAATGATGAGCTGTTTGGTGAAATGTTGTTGATATGTGTGCGTATTGAACTCTGTTATATTACTTTTAATGTGGATCGAGATTGTTGAAATGAGAATGGCAACTGTATGATCACCTAGACTGTGCTAGGGAATTAAAATCGATAAAGGGATGAGTCTGATTCCATTGATGATGTTATGTGAGGAGTTTGGAATCACTCTTTTGACTAGGTTCGGCGCATAGTTAAACCTAGTGGGTTCACTCAGTTTCATTAGGAAACTGATCCCCTCCCAGTTTCCCATTTCAGGTTCGCGTGGTTAGAGAGAGGGAGTAAAGTTCAGGTGCCTCAGTTGGGTGTCGAGTGATAGAGTGTTGTTGGCGTGAAGAAGATCTTCGGAGGCTTGGACCAGGAGTTGACCATGTTTTAATGTTGTTGACCATTTCGAGTTGGGATCCTTTTGAATCGGTTTGTTTTAAGCCTTCGATTTGGAAATGAATTTTGGTTTGTGTTGTACCTTTGTAATCGGATTCTGTGTTTTGAATAATGGAGGTGCTTCCGTTTTACTCTTACTTAATGTTTTCATTGGGTTTCAAGGTTGGTTTTCCTTTTATTTTAGTATCGTATCTTCGGGTGATGTTCATGCCGGTTCGACCACGGGTCCAACCTGGGTCGGTTCTGGATGGATATTACAATTAGTGAGACCGAAGGGCATCACAAGGAACTCATAGTGCCCATAGCGAGTCCTAAAGGCTGTCATCGGCACCGACCCGTCCTCCACCTTCAACTGGTGTTAACCCGACCTCAAATCTATCTTCGAGAACACTCCAGCCCCTTGCAATTGATCAAAGAGATCGTCTATCCTTGGAAGTGGATAACGATTCTTGATTGTTGCCTTGTTCAACCGCCTATAGTCGATACACATCCGCATCGACCCATCCTTCCTTCTTCACAAACAACACCGGTGCTCCCCACGGAGATACACTTGGGCGGATGAACCCCTTATCCAAGAGCTCTTGCAATTGTTCCTTCAACTCCTTTAACTCTGCTGGTGCCATACGATAGGGTGGAATGGAGATTGGAGCAGTTCCAGGAACAAGCTTATATTGAACTCCACCTCACGCTTGAGCGGTGCACCGGGTAGCTCCTCAAACACGTCCGCAAACTCCCGGGCTACCGGCACCTTCTCTAACTCCTCATTCTGCTCCACTGACACTTGCACCAACAAAGCCTCACACCCTTCTTGAATCAGAGAGAAAGCTTGCATTGCTGAAATTACTCCCATAGGTGCCGACTCCCTCTTCCTAACACCCTTGAACACCACTTGGCCAACGCCTCTCACCTGAAGCAACACCTCCTTCTTCCAAAAATCAAGCAAAGCCCCATGCCTAGCCAACCAATCCATGCCGAGGATGACGTCGAATTCGTTGAAAGGAAGCACCACCAAATCAGCCAAAAACTCTACTCCTCCCACTAACACCTTACAACCTCTACACAATTTATCTACCCGCACAGAAGTCCCCAAAGGAGTTCTGACTCCCCAACTATCACCCAGACTACTAGCTACAACACCCAAGCTACTCAAACATCTCTCGGATACAAAAGAATGGGTGGAACTTGAATCAAACAAAGCGTAAACGGAAAGATCCAAGATCGAGATCATACCGGTCACCACGTCATTCGCATTCTATGTCACGCCCTTGGTGAGTGCATACAACCTCCCTTGGTCTCCTCCACCTCCAACAGGCATGGCATTAGCACCCGTTCCTCGACCAGCACTCACAGCTCCATGACCAAAACTGCCTCCACCTCTACCTCCGAAGCTCCTAGACGGAGCCCTAGGCCCCTGCACCGATCCCACAGACTGGGCTGGTGCAGCACTCCTCCTCGGGCAGAATTTACTCCTATGACCCGGCTGTCCACAGGTGTAACAGGTCACAGATGCCGTCCTAAGCATGTGACATACCCCAAAGTGAGGCTTCCCACAAGTGCCACACATAGGAAGTCCCGATGGTGCTCCTCCCCTCTGCACCGATCCTGCTCCCCTACACTCCGCACTCTTATTACCCTGACGGCCACAAGTGAAACACACCATAGCTCAGTGAGACGGGGCAGACTGCATACTCCGCTGGCCCGAGAAAGCAAACTGAGCTCTCTTTGCCGGATGACTATACGCAACTGACTGAGTAGGCGGGGCAGACGCCTTCCTCTTCCTCTCTTCCTTCTTCCTGTTCTCCAGCCTCTCCCTCTCTAATGTCACCACCTTAACTGACACAAGGCTCCCCATATCTGCGATGGTGACTCCCTCTTAGATCTCCACTCTCAGCCCACTCTTGAACTTACTGATGAGCTTCCTTTCCCGATTAGTCCGCTCGTCATACCACTTAGAGAGAGAGGTGAACACTATGTAGTATGCCAGAACAGACTTCTCACCTTGCTCCAAACTCATGAATTCCTTGGTCTTTTCCTCGCGCCAAAGGTCAGGGCAAAACTGGTCACGAAATACCTCAACAAACTCATCCAACTCCATCTCTAGCGGAACTACCCGACTCTGCGACATCGACTTCCACCAATTCAGAGCATGACCTTAAACAGGAAGGTCATCGCCTGCACCTTTAGCTCCTCATCAAGTCCCATCTGCAGGAACTTGTACTCACATTCCTAAAGCCACTACTCGGCCACCTCAGGATCAGCCACTTCCCCATTGAATTCCCCAAAGTTCCAACCCTTCAACAGACTCAGTTGGAACCTAAGAGCTCCTCCTCCAAACCCCGAGTTCCCGGTGGACCTACTTCCCCTTGCTTGACTGGATTCACTACAGGAGGACATTTAAACAATTCAGTTGACCTTCCAAGAAAATTCAAACAGTTCAACTCATCGCTTGTTTTCAAAACTTCCCACCCATTTAAAACAGTTTGACAAAACCCTTGGAATGTCGGTCCCGTACCGATGTCTTATTCCCTTCCTATACGAGGTTAATTACTCCTCAAGGAAGGAAACGATCAACCAGTACAGCAACGACAAACCAGGCTCTGATACCATTTGTAACACCCGTCCCGAATCAACCCGGTTTAAACCGTTCCTGAGTATTACTAAGCGGAAAAACAACATAAAACATAAATAAAAACAAACTTTGAGTAAAACCAGCAATGAGGCCTCCAATAATTCGTGAAATATCGCAAAGAACCGTGTACAATCTCATCTCAGCATAAAACCATAAATTCCAACATAAACTCGAAAGATACATAAATCCATAGAAAACCCCCAATAAAATATCCAAGGTCAACTGAAATATGAAACAGGTCAACTCCAAGTAGGCTCCAGTCTTCACCTCGTAGCTTCAGTCCAAAACTTCTTGAAATCCACCCTCGACTCTGATCACTGACACCGCTCTCACTAGCCTCGAGATCCTGAAAGGGAGAAAGGGATCAATTTCCTATTGCAATTGAGTGAACCCACCGGATCTACCTACACGTTGGCCTATTCTATGGAGCGGTTCCAACTCCGCACAAGACATATTTTAATTCCCTAGAGCAGTCTAAGTGATCATGTTGGTCAGTTCTCATTCACAAGCATATACATATCATCAGAATAACATAAACAGGGCATCACATCAAACACGTAACTCATCATCCCAACACATTCATCAATAAACCATCACCACGAATCACAAACACGCACACATTCACAATCACATGATATTTCGAATGAAGCTTAGACCATTACTGGTTATCTTGGCATCATAAAGAAGGAGAAACAGTCGCAGGGTGGGGGCGATCACCATTGTGGAACACGTACACTCAAAGGCAGCAACGGTGGACCAACAGGCACTGTTAAAAGCGCCCACACTACAAGAAAATACTAGATTAGTCATAGTTTTTTTTTAATTAGTCACGGTACTAACCGTGACTAAAAAAATTAGTCACGGTTTCTTAAACCGTGACTATATGGACCCTATTTTGTCACTGTTTTTAAAGAAAGCGTGACAAAGTTATTAGTCACGATTTTATCTTAAACCGTGACCAATGTTAGTCACAGTTTTATCTTAAACTGTGACAAATATTAGGCATGGGTTTATCTTAAATCGTGACCAATATTAGTCACGGTTTACAAGAAAATCGTGACTAATATTGGTCACGGTTTAAGATAAAACTGTGACTAGTCTTAGTGATCAAATTGTAAGCCCAAGGCTTTCCAGTGACTCAATTGTAATTTTTACGAATTATAAAATCAAACCCTCAGTTTCATCTGTTATGCAAACTGGTCCAAAAAGTTATACAATTAACAAAAGGTCCCAATTAAACTCCTTCTGTTATGCAAACTAGTCACTCCATTTTATAGGGTTTCTATTAGGTCATTAATTTATTTATTGGTTTCAAATAACAAAAATTACAATTTGGTTCGGGTCAGCGGCGATGAGGAGGGGGTAGTGGAGGAGGAAAGAGAAGGACGGCGGCGAGGAGGGGGTCAGCGACGGCGGTTATTTGGTTGGTCGTTCGGCGGGGGAACGAGGTCCTCGGATGGTGTTTCAGTACCGTCTACAACCTTTGGTGAGGGAGGGGATGGTTGTGGGAGAGGGGCGGCTAGGGTTGGGAGAATGGAGGGGTCTGTGTAGTTTTAATTAAAGAATGGGAGGTGAGTGGGCTTATCAGTTTTGGAGGTGAGGATTTGAAGAAGGATGAGGAAGAAGAAGGGAGTGGGTATGAAGAAGGGAAGTGAAATGACATAGATTTCAGAGGGGAGATTTGAGGGAGGAAGATGAGAGGAAGAAGAAGAAATCATTTTTTCTTTAATTTCCATAGATAGAGAGTGAAGATGGTGGGGGCCCACGGGAATGAATAAAGGAAGGGGAGATTTGGGTATCCGTGATTTGTGAAAATAGGTGGGAAGCACACGGATTGCCAACGTGGCAATTTGTGTTTCTTTGGGGGAAATATTAGTCACGGTTCTTAAGGAACCGTGACTAATTTGGTCACGGTTTCTTAAGAACCGTGACCAATTTAGTCACAGTTTCTTGACTAATTTGGTCACGGTTCCATAAAATCTGTGACTAATTGGTCACGGTTCCATAAAAACTGTGACTAGTTAGTCATGATTTTTAAAAACCATGATTAAATTGGTCACGGTTCTTAAGAACTCATGACTAGTTAGTCACTGTTTTTAAAAACCGTGACTAATTAGTCACGATTTACCAATCCGTGACTAAAAATCTGTGACAAATACCTAATTTTCTTGTAGTGCTAGCGAGGCGCCAAAGCACTAGAACAGCGAGCACACGAAAGGAGAGGGTGGTAGGCGAAGTTCGTAGCTGAAGGACTCAGTCCACACACCATGCCATCCGGGGGAAGTTCCCGATGGTAGATAATCTGGAGGCTACGGCGAACTTCCAAGAAGGAGGCATCAGAGAGAGGGGCAGAATGCGGGCGATTTTCTTGGCAGTCCCGGAGGGGAAGTAGCTAGAACCAATTACCTGACGTTCGTTGCATCAGGCTCCTTCCCACATCGACCTCTAGTTATTAACAATGTATGGACCATTGGCATCGGTCACTTCAGGGTCAATCTCGAAGCCATGAAGGGCTTTTGCGAAGCTAGAGAGCCAAGAAGGGAAGAGTGGGGGAATTTTATAAAGGACATTCGTCATCGACTAAGGGACGAGTGGTGGACGTTTCAGCCTAGTTTTGGGGAGTACGAGGCATGGTTTCAGTAGAGGAAGTGGTGGAGGATGACGAAGGAGAGGAATCGAACCCTAGTGGATAGGAGTAACTCTGGTTTTGACTATCGCTACCGGAGCTCATAACAAGAAGAGAAAGAACAAGTAAGAGGGAAACAAATGAAGGAAAAGGCCAGTACAAGAGGACAAATCTTGCCACAAAATGAAAGGGAAGGGTGAAGGAAGTTACATACCCAGAGGACGGCGAGGAGCACCGGACATCTTCTAGCAATGTAATGGGACGAAAGGGGGTCGAACGTGTCGGAAGAAAGATAGAGGGTGAAATAAGTAGCACTGGAGCAGCAAGAATAAAGGAAGAGGGAGAGAGTTCAGGGAGCGTAAAAAGTGACGAAGTGGGAAAGAAAGAGTTTATAAAGGAAGTGGGGGAAAATCTAGAAGAGCGAAGCGAACCCTCGCTCTGATTCGATTGGGGAAGAGAGCGGCTGAAGGGACGGGCTAGGCAGCCTAGGTAATAATTACCGACAGGAGTTTACGAATATACCCCCATTTCCCCAGCTTGCTCAGCAAGATAGAAGGAAAGTTACATAAATGCCCTAGAAGATAGAAAGACGCACGTGGGAAGGAGGTGACACGTGGGATAATAGCGAAAATCGGCATGTGAGCTAGGAAAGATGATTTGAAGGCGATCATAAACGAAACTTGCCTAGAAAGACTTGGGGGCAATTGGGGGTCCCAACCCTGGGCGATGGGGAAGAGGCAGGTAAGGCGATCAGAAGCCCTTACCTAAGCAAAAGCTTAGCTAAGGGGCTTGGGGCAATTGATGGGCCCCAGCCCCAGCAACCTCTTGGGGCTCCAAAGCAGCCTGCAAGACAGATTCAGGGCATACCAAAGCGAGCGCTAGAAGCAGACAAGACTATAAGCCCTTACCTAAGAAAAAGCTTAGCTGAGGGGCTTGGGGGCAATTGATGGCCCCCAGCCCCAGTAGCCAGTGGGCTCTAAGGCGACCCAAAGGTAGACTCACCAAGACAAGCCGATGATCCAGTGGAAGGCCCACCAAAAGGTGCAATCGGCAGCCCAGGCGATTGCCTTAAGCCCAAACAACCAAAAGGCCCATCAAGGCGGCCCAGCATGGCGATCCGTAGGGATTCAGGAGCATTGGAACACGTGTCAACATCCTATGGGACCACCAATGGACGGCTAAGATCTATCCTTGACAATCAAGACAAGGGGGACTATAAATACCCCCTCATCTCCACATAACCAGGAGACAACATCTTTACCCAGCGGACAAATGCTTCGCGGTACGCCACACCTTCTCTCTCTCCTTTCCTCTACTATCCACTCACCTCACACCCCTTTGAGCTAACTACTACCCCTCTTACATGTGAGGTACTTGGAAAAACTGGAGACCAATCCTCTTGGGCTTCCACTCGCTATTCGGCCAAGCGACCAGTCTGGAACAAGTAGAGAACTGCACCTATGTGATCACCTAGATTGTTGTAGGATTAACAACTTAATAGACTTTAGGTTAGTCCCATTGTCAGTTATTTGTGTAGAGTGATGGGATGGCTCCTTGTGGCGTAGTTCGGCACATAGTTAAGCCTAGTGGGTTCACTCAGTTTCATTAGGAAACTTATCTCCCCTCCCCCCCCCCCACACAGGTTCTTGTGGCTAGAGTTGGTGTCTGAGGTGCAGCATTGGAGTTGGAGTGGTTGAAGAAACATGAGGTAGACCATTGGCAGCTTGGACAGGACTGGACTTTCTTTTGATTAAGTTGACTTTTAATTTTGGTTTTGGGGATTTTGTATCGGATTTTGATATTTGTTTCAGATTTTATTTTGCCGGATCATTCTGGTTTTTATTATTGGAGGCCGCCCTTTGGATTATTCATTTATGATATTGGTTTTCCATTTTGTTTTATGTTCTGTTTTATGTTAGTGATACTCATAACCGGATCTATAATGGGTTCAACCGGGTTGATTCAGGATGGTTGTTAAAATCTACATCACCTTGCTTGGAGGAGTAGCCTCTTCCTTGGGACACTATCTTAAAAATTCAACAGCCTCCCTTTTCGTAAGCACTTCTTGCTCTGCGTCTCTATCTTGTAGAACCTCTTCCTCCATCAACATTGCTATGAAAGCAATTTGATCGCTAGTAAGCTCTTCTAACTCTTGAGGAGTCCATCTGGCTTGCTGGTAGTAGGGTGCTGGATGAGGGTCATCATCCCAAACTAGTGGTAGATTGTGTTCATATTGGCTCCACCACCAATCCCCTTCCCTATACTCCTGCGTGATTACACAAATAAGAATTATCAATGTTACCCCATGAATGGAATTGTGGAATTGGAATGGTGTTGAGGCCTACCAACGGGTAGAGCTGTATATGAGCCGAGCCGAGCTTTGCCCAGGCTCGGGCTCGGCTCGATAAAGCTTATGGCTAGCTCAAGCTCGGCTCGGGCTCGATTCGAGCTCAAATATTTGAGCTCGAGCTCGGCTCATTAAAAAAATTTAGAGCCCGACCTTCGCTCAGGCTCGGCTCAGGCTCGGCTCGAAATGAGCATTAACGAGTCTAAGCTCGGCTCAACCTCGACTCAGGCTCGATTCAAGCTCGAGCTCGAGCTCGACCCAAGCTCGATACGCTTATCGAGCTCGGTTTGAGCACGAATCGAGCCATAAATTGGAGCTCGAGCTCAGCTCGACCTAAAATTTTAAGATCAAGCTCGATTCAAGTTTAGCTCAATTCAAGTATAGCTCGATATAAACTCTTAACCAACTCAAGTCGACTGATTAAAAACCCTTAACAAGCTCAAGTTAGGGTCAAAGCCCATAATAATTTACTTAAAATGAGTTCAACCCAATATAAACTCATTGAGACTAGATGATCCATCGACCATCCAGGTCTTTACATTATGTGAGACTATTTATTTAAATGTCCATGCCTTATTATTTATAAGTCTTGATGGATTCCTTCCTTTTCTTAAACCACCAATGTGGTATTCCTTTACCTAAACCACTAATGTGGTATTGCTGAGGGGCTACAACAACAATACCTTATTGGTTGGAATGTTATCCCAAACGGCAGAAACATTGATGGACTGTTTTTCATGGCTTTCACAACTCCTCCAAAGAACCTTTATGTATTGAAAAGATGTGCATCTTCTCCCCAAATTTTATGGTCTTTATGAAGCGATGTAGTATTATGATGATGTGTGACTTTTTATTGACAATCAGATTGCCAAGTTAAACTTCCTTCACAACTTCTTTAGCAATCCTTCATAACTTTTCCGCAAGATTCATTGTGGTTGAATGGAGAAAATATCAATAGTAGTTACTCTTTGTTTCTTATAAATTTGAACTGGTAAATGGGTGTGGTTGGAGGATGATATTGAATTGGTTGAAGATGGAGAGGTTGTAAAAGTCCGGCTCTATATTAATGTATTGAGTTTAAACCTTGAAACGTTACTCTTACACCGCCAAACCTTATTAATCTTAATTTATATAGTCTAAAAATTAAATCGTTATTCCAAACCCTAATTAGTAACTCTAAACTTTAATCTATAATGTATAAACTAAAATCATCACAATCAATCTCTAAACCTTATTATTGAATCGAGTTTAAACCTTGAAATGTTACTCTTACACCATAAATCTTAATTTCCATAGCCTAAACCTTAAATCGTTATTCCAAGTCCTAATTAGTAACTCTAAACTTTAATCTCTAAAGTACAAACCAAAATCATTACAATCAATCCCTAAACCATATTAACGTATCTAGTTGAAATCTTGAATCGTTACTCTTACACCACAAAATCTTATTAACCATAATTTCTACAGCCTAAACCTTAAATCATTATTCCAAATCCTAATTAGTAAAAAATGATTGAGCCCATAATCGAGCTGGTTCACGAGCTCTTAATCAAGCCTTTAACGGGCCAGCTCGCGAGCTATATTATTCGAGCCAGCTCGCGAGCCAGGCTCAACGAGTCGAAGAGCCGAGCCAGCTCACGAGCCTACCGAGCAAAGCCAGGGTAGGCTCGGGCTCGGCTCATTTACTATTGAGCCGGCTCGAGAGCCATGTCATTTACAAACGAGCCAAGTTTCTTAGCCATTTTTCCGAGCCGCTCACGAGCAGCTTGGCTCGTCAACAGCCCTACCGACGGGTACAGGTGTGTAACTCCCTACCCTAGAAGAATCGGTTAAACCACTAGTTTAACCCATGCAATACTAAATTCGGTGTCACTTACTCGAACCAAGCAAATATGCCTACACATTCATCACGTAAATAAGGAATGGGGAAAATCCAAATAAACATCCAGTACATCTGAGAACCAACAAGAAAAAAGAATCCCTGAAATCCCGGTCAAAACCAATAAGTCCAAAAGGTGGGCATGAACGTCCTAGCATTGCATTGACCGACTCGTCAGCATGTGTAGAATAGCATCTCCTCTCGCATCTCACCTAGGTGGCATGGTGACCTACTCACCATACCCCAAAATGAACCAGCACAGAAACCAAAGAAAGAAGGGTTAGTGCCATGCACTGATTGACCTAGTAAACCGAAATTACATGACAGATGCGGTGTTTTCAACGTTCGACGACACACAGTCGGTGAGTAGGGTCGGGTCTGACTATTATGAAAAATCCAAGGCTTATTATGCATTTTGTTCATTAAAGTGTAGGTGTTGTAACATAGTGGTCATTCATTTTAAATTTGTAACCTGGTTGTCATTAACCTATATCATATGTAACATTGCGGTCATTATGTCAAATCTTATCGAAAAACTTTGTTAAATTGACAAATTATCAAGCCACCTCATCACTTTCATCCACGTGACCTCATGTCATATCATCTATTTCACTATAGACTCAACCCAACTAACTAATCTAACCCAAAAATATAACAAACTAACCAAAACTAGTAACCCAATCTAACCAAATCTTCTTCTTCCTAGGGGTGGAAATTGGGAGGGGATGGGAGGCCCATTCCCATATTTCCAAAATCTCAATTCCCAATTCCCAAATTAAGGTTCTCATTTCCAATCCCAAATTTAATTTGGGAATTTTTATTCGGGAATGAGAATTCTAATTTGGGAATCGGGATCCCAAATTCCCAAATTCAAATTAACACATGGAATCTTCCCCAAATTTGGCCAAAATTTTGTCACCAAATTTTCACAACGGACTTCTGCATACGTCCCCGAACTTTCGCCGACGAATTTTCATCCACGTCGCCGGATTACTGTACCACCACCAAACTTTTGCCAACAAATTTATATCGTCATACTTTCCAAAATGTCGCCAAACTTTTGCCGCCGGATTTTCGTCAACACCACCAAACTTTCGCTGCCGGATTTTTGTCGTCGGACATTCGCCAAATTTCCATTGATGTTGCCGTAGTTTCTCCGCTGCCAAATTTTCGTCACCACCACTGAACTTCGCCGCCAAACTTCCGCCGAATAATTTTCATCGATGTCGCCGGAATTCCGCTGTCAAATTCCATCTACGTTGTCGGACTTTCTCCGCCGCCAGATTTTTGTCGTCGGACTTTCGCAAATGTCGCCGAACTTCCGTCGCCAAATTTCCATCTGTGTCACTAGAATTCCGCCGCCCATTTCTTAATCCTAAACCCAATTTACAGTTTTAATTTTAGTACATGGGTTCCCAATTCCCTAAATAATTTGAGAATTCTCTAATCCCAATCCCAAACTTCCACCCCTACTTCTTTTCCTCCATTGTCGTCAAAAATCACATCTCTATTCCCAATAAAAAGACCTTTCTTTCTTTCCATTCATTTCTACTTTCACAACTGCCGCCGCAATAGCGACAACAACAACTGCCTCCTCTGGTTGAAACCTAATTAGTTGTTAACTTTCTCTATCAAATCCATGATTCATGTTCCTTCTCTGGTTATATGATTTATAACTTTCTTTTCAAGCAAATAAACTTTCACTTTATATTTGAACTCACATACATTTAACTCATCTTCTCACCCTCTTAATTCTCTTTGTTCCACTTGATTCCTAAAACAGATAATGGACGGAGGATGACGTACAAGGAAGAGAAGAAAGAGGCTAAAGTTGAGCAAACTATACTTACTCTCCTTAGCAATGGTTTCATTATTTGATGAGACCTTTGTGATTGCATGAGTTTGATACTATGCGTGACTGGTATTCCATATCTAGTGGTGGCGCCATAGGCAACGAGATTTTACAAGTTCAATTCTTCACGCTATCAGAACATCCTACCCAAGTATTATTAGTTGACTCCTATTTTCTTGGACTTTTGATTTGTCGAGATGTTGTGACTTGATGTTTGTTGTCTAGTATCTTGTAGGTTAACATTGAAGATGATGCTAAGCAAGTAAAAAACATTATGCTATCAAAATCTCTTTCCCTTGCAACTATATGTGTTCTTATTCGGGAGATTTCTTCATGCCAACAACGACTTCATCTATTGGTCTCGAAACAGATTGTCATTTAACTAAGTCGTCCTTGCAATGAAATGTCCAACTCTTATAAATCTCTCAGAGAAGTTGCTAATAGTCCTCACTTTCTAGATATAAATTGACGAGGACGCCATGCAGGCAAAAAAATTGAAAATTGTGGTCATGTGAATCTACCCCCAATTCCAGTACCGTCGAAAATGATAAGGTTGTAGGAGGATTTGAGAATAAGAAACCAATCAAAGGAAAAAAAGTCCGTTTGTTGAATGATATTAAAAAAGTTTTCAAACAATTAACCGACTCTCATGTTCATGGTCCTCATCATCATCTTCCTCCTCAGATGAAGAGACATTGTTAGTGTCTGCGTGCTGCCTCTGGGAATCGGTGGGAGCGTCACTACTGGACTCATTTCCATAGTTGTTACCTCTCAACTGTCGTATCACATGTGCATCTATCATCATCATCATGCCCCGTGGTCTCAGAACTACGTGCTCAAACTTGTGCTCTTCTGTGTGCTGTTGATTAAACCGACCTGGCAGCTTTGACCGAGAGTTGTAGCACTCTCCACACAGGTCAAACCCTATATCCTCCACACAATTAATGCATCTATATCGATCCCCAATGATTGGATACATCTGTCGAACAGAAACATCGTGACAAAGGTTGGCTGTCAATGATTTGAGACTATGATCGCTTTACTGAAAATATAGGTGAAGGAAGCCAACATCTTGACACTTACCCCACAAGAATCACAGCCAACTCCTTTATGAGTCTTCGACCAGAAATGTTCTTCTGTAAGTAATGGAGTCAGTCCCTCTTCACTACTTCCCCCTAAACCTGAAAGAGAATGTGGAAGTGAATAACAAAGGTTATCCTAACCGTTCAAATGATGAATATATAGGCAATGTTCCTAACTAGTGGATCTCATGTAACATGATCAGCCCTTTAATTCTCTTCGATTGAGCTTTCTGAGAAAAGAGGGATGGAACGTCACAGAGAGCTTCCATACTCACCAGAAGTTGAGCTCTCAATCATCACAAGGGCAGTTTCAGCAGCTTGTCTTCTGGATTTATACTCCTCAGGAAATCTCTCTGCTAAGAATCGATCAAACTCCAAACAAACTTTCAGGGTACCTCCTGGGTGCAAACTCTGACACACTTGACATCTGATTGGACCATTGGCAGGGCGTACAATGCAACATTCACAGAAAGCTGAAACAATTAGAAGGCCGAAAAAATCATCAATAAAAACATATGCTAAGACATTGCGAAGTCAAATATTCTAGCCTGGTGAAATTCAATTGCATGCGAAGGTATTCAAGATCAAGAGATCACCATGACCACAATTGAGAACTACAGGAAGAAAAAGCAGTTGATAGCATGCAGCACAATGTACATCGTCAGTTGAAACTGACTCGTCATTGCCAGTTGAAGAGGCCTTCAGCTGCACTGCACTTGTAGGAGACTCCTTATTCCCACCTGAGGCAGTGTTGACAGAGGACGAGGCATGTGCAAGATCCTTTGTTGGATCATACTGCGTATTAGCATCTATTATGCTCAAATTACTACCAAATTGTGGTGAGAAAAGCCCTTTCCCCTTTTCATCTTCTGCAGAACAAAAATCATTTCAATCTGAAATGAATTAACACTTGCCCTTACAGGATTACATATTAGAAAACAACACAAAGGACATATCTAAAGCTTTTAAGTTAGACTAGAAGGTGCTTTACTTGGCAGGCAACCAGTATTTTTGGAACTTGCATAGCTACTTGGCAACTCATGGGACAAAGTACCATCAGTAACTAAAATTTGGTTAAAAGGGCATCATCACGGTACAGAATTATACTTGGAAAATAATCACAGGTGTAGTTTGGATTAGGGATGGGAAATGTACTTGAAAACTTGGAGCTCTAATTCTCATGGGATGGGAATTGGACCCAATTGGCAATGCCCAATTCCCTAATCCAAACTACCTCATAAAGTCATCATTGGTTGCTGATCATACTTGGACTAATGTTCAGTTGGACAACAGTAGCCACAGCACAGCCAGAAACCAAGAATAAACAAACCAAGAACTTGAAGAGAGAAGTTACCTAAAACTTGTCCTTGTCTTCTGATGGAGGCAAGGGGATAGAGTTTCAAGAGAATGAAATGGAGGGTGACACAAATGGCTGGGAAATGACGGTAAGGGTTTCTGCAAATTGGACAACGGGACTGGTCACGGAAGCTCATCGAGTGATGGACACACCAGAAACAGGCCATGTGACCACAAGCTACAAACAAGGGATATTAACAGAGGAAAGTAGGAAGTAACAACATGATATTCTGCTAGAGAAAAGAAGAAGCAAAAAATAGAGAGATTGCAATTGCAGATAATTAATAGCATAGCTTCTTACCAAGCACAACAGGCTTGTATAGAAGATCCCTGAAAGGGGAAAGAAGAAGCACGATGTAATTAAATAAACAGGTGTTATCCAAATCCAAAAATTAATAGCATCAGAGCATTGGGAACTAACAAGCAAATGCAACAAGTGAAAGAATCAGGAATATCCTCCTCTTCTGAAGCAACAGATGGCCTATTCTCCATTACAAAGAAAACTGAACCGCCGCAGTGTTTGGAACAGGCGGTCGGGATATGTAAACGCGTAGGGAGGAAGAGATTGAACGACTTCTCTTTCTCAGATTGTAATGATAATAGAATAATAGATAAGTTCTGGTGGGTGGGCCATGCGTTTCCATTTCAGGTTTAAAGGAAACATATTTGGGACAAAGTTGTCAATTTCTCCGTATCACGGGAAAATTGTTATTTAGGTGCATCATCGGTGACCGCTTAATTATGGGCCCTTGATGATTAAATGAGCTAAGGGTCTAGATTAATTAAGGATAATATGATCATTTTTTATTTAATTATTTAATTATTATTATTTTATAAGCATCTTGCTGGCACCGGTCACTGGATCATTGATTCCGATAACCGAAACACCTTCTTTGATCATCGAAACAATATCTCCCATTAATGAAAAATTTCTTGACGAGTTTCCAGCTGACACGAACCTCCGTTGATGAAAATTTCTTCACTCGCGTGATTATCATCGTACGATCTATTAATTTGGGAAAAAAATAATTTCCTTCACTCGCGTGATTATCATCGTTTACGAGGTCTGTACAAAGTGTATACAAACTATGTACACTCTGTACGGAATTGTACATCATGTAAAAGTGTACAGTTTGTATTTGTTGTACACTTGTGATTTACACTTTATATGAAGTTTTTCAAAGTGTATACAAACTATATACACTCTATATTATATATGTTGTACAGTCTATATTTATTGTAGACTTTGTATTATGTTTGTACAGAAGGTGTACATATAGTATACACTCTGCACGAAAATCATACAAATTGTACAACTTATATGTAAACTTACAAATGGTATAAACATACACTTTGTATAAATATAGTTTAACACAAATAGTACATATTCAGCCAATTATATACCTCAACTTAAATTAAACAACATAAACTTTATAGATAAATAAATACCACCACACAGCCAAACACCACCAATCAACACTTTAATGATCATAATTATATTAGGACTTGCCCTTCATTGTCATTTCTATCCTCAATTAGTAATTTCATTTTTGCGAGGGAATTCAAAATAGTTTGTTCATGAGGAAAAAAATGAAGTGATCCTCCTCGGTTGCCTAAAGGCCTACAACTATTCCTACACCCCACCAGGGTCCCCGGTTAGAGGCAAAACCCTAGGGCCCTACAAGAAGCGTGCAGGGCCAAGGAAAGCTCTCCAACACATCATGAAGCCAAGGTATTTGACTGAATATAGGTTTAGACCACCCTCAGCAGGTAGGGGAGCTAAAATAAAGGAGTTGTGATGTACGCGTTTTCACGCGCGTGTAGTCAAATAACTGTCAAACACAAAGCAAGACAGATTGTATTCCACGGGTCTTCTAATAATCGTTTACTCAAATGTAAAGACAGATTACTCAGGTTTAAACACGTTCTGCGTGGTGTGAGTTCCACGACTTCTATTCTAGAAATGCAGGTAAATTAAAAACTAAATTAAACGACAGATTGAAAGATTGGTTGACTTAACAAAGACGACAAACAAGCTTAAACTCCGAATCCCCCTTAGATCACTAGAGCATTGGCAATCAACAGACCAGCGGTTTTAAATTCTCGTTCAATCAATTCTAAGACACCACCATAACTACTTACCCTTAGGTTTAAGATTGGCGAACGTTCGCTCTATTCGATCTAGCTACCAAGATTAATTAGTCGCCCGAGTACGGCCGCTTCTTGCGACGACAAAACTAACTGGTGGAGTTACTAACGATTTATGAGTTACTCTTGAAGTGGATTAACCCTAACTGGTTCCTACGAAAGGCACACTCCAATGAATAGGTTAATTGTTGATTCGATGTTTTAAAGTGAGGCGAACGTTCACTACTATCCTCAGCTTAATAGGAATCTAATCTAGGTGATCAAGCTAGAAGAGAAACACAAACAACGAAGAACAAACCAAACATGAAATTTAGGTTAGTGAACTCTGCTTGCTGAGTTGTTGTCGCGACGAGCCGGCAAAGGACACCGATGCTGCGATGCCTCCAACTTCAATCCCGGGTTATCTCCTCCTCCTCCTCCTAACCTAAGTTACCACCATCAACCACATCGATCCTTCTGACCTAAGTTACCGGCCTCATTCGTTATCTCGTCGTAATCCTCCTGACCTAACCACCGGCGAACTTCGATCCTCCTCCTCTCAGCTTGCTGCGCTCCAATGGGTTTTCTTCTCTCATCATAATGTGTAAAGCTAAACTTAGATTCCGAAACGAAAAGCAGAAACTCTGAGTGAAGAAGAAAACAGAGCAGCTTCAGACAGGCATTATCACAAACACCTGGCAGACATGGGAGAAAGAGAGCAGAAATGAAGGACGAAATGGGGATTGATTGATTGTGCTGGGATTGATTGTGCTGGGATTGATTTATTGCAGAGACAAGGTGATTACATGAATCATGTGGAAACTTAAGGTGTTTGTGTAGTTTATGGTATCTGCATATTGCATATTACATAATGTTGCATAGTGCATCCTTTTACATCCTCTTTTCCAAAGATGATCTAGCAAGAGTTATCAGAATTACTAATGGATTTTTTTTCTTCTGTTTCAGTTACGGGAACGGTGAAATGATAAGATCTGACTAGGCTGAAGTTGAGACTTGGAAACAATCAGCACATTCTTAGAAACCAACAACCTGGGCAGCAGTGTATTGGTTCCCATCATCACCATGGCAGAGAGTGGCAGAGAATAAGAGAACCAACAATGAGTAGAGGCACACAAGTGCCCCTCGAGAACAGGTAAGCATCTTCATTTTGGTTTGTGGCTGAATTGGAATACTGAGATGCATAACACTTGCTTATTTTTATACTACTGTGTCAATGAAGAGCAGCAATGGAATTCAGTTAATGGTTGGCCGACACTCAGTTAAGGCTCTCACATGTGGTTCAACCTTACGTTTTGCACTCTCATAATTACTTGGTTTTTCTTCTTTTTAACTTCAAATGAATAGATTATCTCATTATCCTTGCTGTAATTTTTCATTGATTCAAATGAATAGTAACCTAATGTAATGATATTATGTGAATAAATGCGCCTCTTTTGTTGATATCAGTCTCTCAACTGTACCTAAGAAAACAAATCACAATTTAGAGTATCAAAAGAGCTGGTGTGCCGTGTCCTATTTTGGTGTCCACATTAAAACAACACTACCTACTCACCAACTATAAAATGGTTGCACACAACCCATGTGTCTGAGTAAGTGACTGAATTTTGATACTGCTTCATGTGATGATAACAAATCACAATTTTGATACACTTGACAGTAGCACTTTGGATAGATATTAGCTGTGGTTTTTGTCTTCTGATTATTAATTATTTATAAAATAAAGGGTGTGGGTGGCCTGTGTATAAGAAGAAGCAGTTGTCAAAACTTTAGCTTTATGGTCAAGTAGTTGATAATTTGTTTAGCTTTGGCAGCTAATATTGTTTCTCTTTTGTTGCTTCAGGTGAGTACATACACTCAGCCTGCTGAGATGTTGTGCCTGTGGATGAAGATGCAACATCTCGAATCCAAAGGCTAACAAAGGTACTGAAACTGAAACTGCTGTGAAATCAAAGGGTTTGAAGCAGGACATGATCAGCAAGATCCTGATGAACTACGCTCATGTTTCCCTTCAGGAGATTGATGCAGTTGGACAACGGATGCTGAGTACTCATATTGAAAGAGTAATGGAATTGGATTTGTAGAATAATAAGAAGAAGAAGCAAAGGGTAATTGTGGAAACCATAGTTGGACTACGGATGCTAAGGAAGATGAAGAATATGCAGACACTGAAACTACAGAACCCTGTTAATCTCATCTTTTGAGTTTTATTGTTGTTATGATATCATGTTTTGAGTTTTGTGTATGGAGGATTATGAACAATTGTTATGGTTTATTGTTGTTTATTATTTTTTGGTTTTAACTTAAGAATTTGGGAATTTGGGATCCCGATTCCCAAATTAGAATTCTCGTTGCCGAATAAAAATTCCCAAATTAAATATGGGATTGGGAATGGGATCCCTAATTTGGGAATTGGGATTTTGAAAATATGGGAATGGGCTCCCAATTCCCTCCCAATTTCCACCACTAAACACATTATCAACCCCCAACCCGCATAGCACCACTTTCAATCAACAACACGTAATATAAATCTGTCCAACATCACACAGTATCATTTCAACCATGCACACATTTATAATCACATCACACTTCATTCACTAAGTCCACTTTACACAAACAGTTTAAGGGTAAACGGCTAGCTCACCGGCCACCCCACCTGCAAGTACAGGGATAGCCATGTCATGAGTCATAGGGTTACCCTTCTGTTCATCCTTCATAGGACGACCCCACATTGGCAGGGCCATCCACCTGTTCATCATTGATTAGGACGACCCCACATTGGCAGGACCACCCTCCTGCAACCACAACTGACAGTGCAAGATATAGATATAGTTTACAAAATCACATCCCGACACTCCTACACTCATCACTAAGTCCGATCCATTAATCATTTCCCCAATCTCAACACATAACCAAATTAGCCAACAATCATCAACCAATTCATCAATTAACAAACATCCAACAATCATCAAACAACATATTTCACAGAATAGTCAATTGCAGGACAATTTTCCACTTTTACTCTCTTTCAATTTCATGCAAAGCCCTACATTCTTCTAAGTCTGAATTTCAACTCCTCACTCTGACCATACTACCTATCGTAAGCTAAACCCTCACCTGACAAGAAGACGAGGCTCTAAACTCTTCTAGAAAACCCGAACCGCCAAGCTCTCAGACACAAAAAATGAAGCTTCTTTGTTCTGCCACTGACAGCACCTCACTCCGAAATACCCAGAACCACGACATGCGATCTCTTCCTCTCGTCACCACGAATGCGTAGCAAGAAACGGATCACCAATTGAAGCTCTACAACTCTCGAATCAAGGATCGAAGCTATGGGGGGTTTTTGGTTCGTTAAAAGGATTTTCGGGGAAAGAGAAAAAAGGGGAAGTTATGGAAATCCGTGAAAATCAGCATTTAATAGTCAGGCCATGATGCACAGCGTGTATCATGATACATGACGTGTATCATGATACACGGCGTGTATTGCTGATACACGGCCATGTATCATGGTCTGCCCACCTTAACAAATTTTCGTGTACTCGCTTGTATCTTCGACCCAACTCAACTATGAACGTCCCAGACTTTGATGGGGGCCTCAAGAACATTGTTTCCAATGTCTCAACCATCCTAACTCGAGTTCCAAATCGTTCGATTGGGCGGGGATGTTACAACAGACAAGCATAGACTTCGAATCCCCCTTAGATCACCAGAGCATTGGCAATCAACAGACCAACGTTTTCAATTCTCGTTCAATCAATTCTAAGACACCACCATAACTCCTTACCCTTAGGTTTAAGACTTGTGAACGTTCGCTTTATCCGATCTAGCTACCAAGATTAATTAGTCGCCTGAGTATGGTCGCTTCTTGAGACGACAAAACAAACTTGTGGAATTACTAACAATTTATGAGTTACTCTTGAAGTGGATTAACCCTAACTGGTTCCTACAAAAGGAACACTCCAATGAATAGGTTAGTTGTTGATTTGATGTTTTAAAGTGAGGCGAACGTTCACTACTATCCTCAACTTAACAATAATCTAATCTAGGTGATCAAGCTAGAAGAGAAACACAAACAACAAAGAACAAACCAAACATGAAAGAGAAACTGATTGAATTTCAAATCTAATTACCACCGATCCATGACCGCTATAAAGGCCCTAGCCTCGGAGACAAAGAATCTGCCCAGCCCCGGAACCGGCGCCCAAAGAAGCCTTGGAGCCGGCGCCCCAATCGGCCCCGGTACGATCCCCCAGGCCAGCCCTGGCACCCAGGCTAGCCCCGACACCCAGACCAGCCCCGACACCCAGGCCTGCCCATGCCCCCAGACCAGCCCGGCACCCAGGCCCGCCCCGACACCAAGGCCAGCACCGGCCCCAGGCCAACCTCGGCACCAAGGCCAGCCCAAGCACCCAGACCAACACCGGCACCCTATTCAGCCACAGCCCCTAGGCCAGCACCGGCACCCAGGCCCGCCCCGACACCAAGGCCAGCCCCGGCGCCCAGGTCAGCACTAGCCCCCAGGCCAGCCCCGGCACCCAGACCAGCCCCGACACCCAGGCCAGCCCCGGCACCCCGGCCAAACTAGGCCCCCAAGCTGTTCAACTCCAGCCCCCAGGCTAGCCCCGGAGCACGCCCCAGCCCCCAGGCCAGCTCCGGTACACTCTAGATCGGCCCTGGTGCGCTCCTGACCGGCCCCGATACTAGCTCCTTGGTCAGCCCACTTAATAGTAAGTTCGTAGCCTCACTTAATCACTTTTACTTAATAGAACGATTAAAGCTTAATAAAGCCATATAAACCTCCATAAACAAGCAATGTGGTATTTTTGGTCGTCATCTTGGAAAGGTCATATCTCACAAGTCTGGTAGAACTAGGTCGTCATCTATATATGGATGGAAAGAAAAAAAAAATTATCTTTGCATCGCCACTGAGTTTGTTTCCATCAGATTTCAGATGAAGGGGTTATGGCCAAAATACTACACTGGACAGAATTAACACAAAAAATAGGCAAAAAAGATGACGTCATGTAGGGGTGGCATTCGGGCAGGGCCGGGCTAAACCCGGACTGGTCAACCGGGCCACCGGGCTGCCCGAATGCTAATAAATGTGGCCGGACCCGGACCGAGGGCTGTGACCGGGTAGCCCGGAGCCCGGTCAACGCGAGTCCGGGCCGGGCCCGGCCCCCGGTAATTTACCCGGTCAACAGTTGGCTTGCTGCATTTGATTTTTTGCTATTTTGATTTTGTAATGGGCTTTTGGCCCGTAACTTAATTGAAGACGAAATAACAAAATGTGTTGACTGATGACCGACCACCACACAGCCCCTAAACCTAAATCGAAATTGTCTCCCCCGATTCCCCTCCCCCCAACTCTCTCCGTCTCACACACTCTCACACTCTCGTCATCGGGCAATCGGCAGACGGCGAACGACACGGAGGCTGGTGGAACGGGCCAGGTGGAACAGCGGAAGGCGGCACTTGCCAACTCTCTCTGTCTCACACTCTCATCATCGCGATTACCCCAATCGGCAGACGGCGAACGACACGGAGGCAGGCGGAACGGCAGCAGGCGGCAGAGGCAGAAGGTATGTTGTGTTTGATTGATTGGGTTTAGTTAGTTAGCCAATTAGGTTTGATTCTAATACACGATTTACTTATGTGTACAGGTTCTGACTTCTGAGGCTTCGTGTTGTGAACGGCAGACGTCTCCTTTGGGCTTCGACTTCGACTTCTGAGAGACAGGTCAGTGTATGCTCTGTGTATGTTGTGCTGCTGTGTATGGTTTGTGTATGCTATTCTGACTTCTGAAATTTATTTAATTTGTTCTGACTTCTGAAATTTGTTTAATCTGTTCTGTGTATGCTTTGTTTAATGATACCGAATATTGCTTTGTTTAATGATACATGAAATAGACTTCTATATGGACGAGAATAATAGTCGAGGAGGTCGAGGAGGTCGAGGTGGGAAGAAGCGAGGTAGCTCCTTGAAAAGGAAACATGTCAGTAGTGGTGGTGAGGGTGGCAGTTAAACCTCATCGAGGATGGCACCACGATCAAGGATGGCTCCTCCCCCTACTTCCACTCAAACATCATTACCGTCACATCCTCCTAGACAACCACCATTGCCAACACATACATCATCCCCAACCCCTCCTAGACAACCACCATTGCCAACGCCTTCATCATCCCCAACCCCTCCTAGACAACCACCATTGCCAACGCCTTCATCATCGCAAACCTCTCATAGACAACCACCATTGCCAACGCCTTCATCATCGCAAACCTCTCATAGACAACCACCATTGGTTCCACAACCCCACCTCCAAGAAGAGTGGGATGACAAACTTGGAGTCGTAATGGATGTTTCTAATAAACGATCCGATTTGTGGTCTAATTGGGTTGCGTTTGTAGACCCTCAAGGCGTCAAAAAGGCAAAGTGTGTATTCTGTGGTGCTATTTTGAAAGCCGATCCAAATAGCATTGGATGCTCTTCTTTGATCAGACACACTAAGAATTGTAAGAAGAGAAGAGAGGTTTTACAAGGTCAGATGAGGTTGAATCTTCAGGCAGAAACTGGTTTAGGGACCACCGAATGGACATACTGCGAAAAGAGGTTGAGGATGAAAATAGCTAAAATGATCATCAAGGAGGAGTTGCCATTCAACTTTGTTGAGAGGGAAGGCTTTAAAGATGTGATCGCGGAGGCATCTCCGTACTTTAAGATGCCGTGTTGGAAGAGCATAAGGGCTGATTGCTTAAGGTTATTTATCGAGGGAAAGGAAGAGCTTAAATTGCTACTGAATCAGAAATGTGATGGGAGAGTCTCTATCACAACAGACTGTTGGACTTCCATTCAGAATTTTAACTACATCTGCATCACGGCTCACTTTGTCGGTGTAGACTGGAAATTGCACAAGAGAATCATCAATTTCCGTCGCATCTTTAGTCATAAAGGTGTTGACATTGCTCATATTCTTGCCACTTGCCTTGAAGAATGGAACTTGACAAACCTCATGAGCGTAACGGTTGATAATGCTTCTGCAAATGACACCACTATTCGATGTTTGAAGGACAAACAGATCAATGTGTGGGGAACTGGTTTGTTGGAGGGGAAGTACATGCATATGCGATGTATAGCACATATCACTAACCTGATCGTTTCTCATGGCTTATCTCATATGGGGATGTCTGTAAGAAGAGTTCCAGAAGCTATCAAATACGTACGTAGCTCCCCAACTCGAGCTGCAAGATTCAAAGATTGTGCAGTATTCAAACGCATACCTTGCACCAAGTTAGTGTCAATGGATGTGGCAACTAGGTGGAACTCCATCTATCTTATGTTGGCATCTGCAGAACCATATGAGGTCGCTTTCAAGTCTTTGGAGGCGGATGATCCACACTTTGTTTCTGAATTGAGTGAGAAAGTACATGGTGACGAAGTGATTGGTCATCCAACACACGAAGATTGGGTGAATGTAAGAAACTTGCTTCCTTTCCTTGGAGCCTTCCATGATCTGACTTTGGTTGCTTCAGGAACCAAGTATGTTACTGCTCACTTGTGCTTTGACCAAATTCTCAAGATCATCACTCATATACGAAGAATGCAAGCTTCTGATGATGAAAGAATAGGCAATATGGCTGACAGCATGTTAGAAAAGTTGGGGAAGTATTGGGATGAACAGGATGGGACCAATTCCAAGCTGAATAGGTTGGTGTATATAGCTAGTGTGCTTGATCCTCGACACAAGCTGCATTTTGCAAAGTATGCTTTCACGAAGCTGTATGGAGCAGTACGTGGTGCGGTTTTGCTTCGCAAGTTGAAGGAGGAGCTCACCTCTTTGTTTATGGTTTATGAAGCTAAGCGAAACTCATCTACTAATGCAAGTCAGCAAACATCTACATCATTTGGAAGTACAGTTGGTACTCCCACCTCAGTGGAGAGGACAACGAATATGCATGCACAGAGTGTGGAGCATCTTGATGAGTATCTTGTTGGCATAAACGTTACCACTCATCAGAAAAATGACTTAGACATCTACTTGGATTTGGATCGTGAGGACGCACATACTCTACATGACGTAAATTTTAAGTATGATGTTTTAGGGTGGTGGAAGAATAACGGTCATCGACATCCTGTCTTATGTGAGATGGTGAGAGATATATTTGGAGTTCCAATATCGACCGTGCCTTCTGAGTCTGCGTTCAGTACTAGCGGGTGAGTGTTGGACTCATTTAGGAGCTCCTTAAGTCCTTCTATAGCAGAGGCTCTCATCTGCTCAGCAGATTGGTTCAGATTGGCTAATGCTTCATTTCAGGATGCTGTGGATTTGGACGACTTAACCGAATTGGAGGATGGTCCGTGTTTAATTTATATATTTTTTCCATATTTAAGTCATTATACAAAGCAACTAACTCCTATGGTTTTTTGTGTGTAGTTGCTCTTACTTGTGCTGTGGCTATTGACAATGGTGAGGATGCAGAAGTTAATCAACCAATTACTGAAGAAGGAAATGAAGATAGTGCCAATGATGAGGATGATTGGGATGATTTCATACCGTGCTCCGATGATGATAATCAAAGTTGAGGTATTAATTCTTTAAGTCATGTACACTTTGTTTTTTGTGACGTCGAGTTGCTCTCGAATTATAAATACATCTTATGATTATGCAGGATCTTTGTCGCGCATTGGTTCACGATTTGGTGAATTGCAAGATTGGGGAGACGGTTTAACTATGAACAATTGTCTTCATTGTGTTTATCGATTCTGTTATGGATCTCGTTTGGACATTTGCTATTTATTGTTGTTGGGATTATTGTTAGTTATGGTTGAATGTTGGGATGATTGTAGTGTTGTGGTATTTATGTCTCACGATGAATGTTGAATCTGTTCATTTTCTGTTATGCTATTTGTGATGCTGAATTTGTTCATGTTGTATTGTTCTGCAACTGCTGTGTGATGCTCTGTTTTTCTGTTGTGTTAACTGATGAGTGTGATGCAACTGATGTTGTGTTAACTGTATTGTTCTGCAACTGCTATTGTGTGATGCTGTTGAGTGAGTGTTGCACTGCTGCTGTTGTTGTTTAATGGTGCTGCACTGCTGCTGTTGTTGTTCAACACTGAGGCTGCTGTTGTAATGTTGTTTAATGGTTGAGCTGCTGCTGTTTTAAAACACAGCAGCTGCTGTGTTTTAAAACAGCAGCAACTCAACCATTAAACAACAGCACTACAGCAGCATATCTGCTCAAGCATAAAACAACAACACTTTTTTCTTTTGTGAAATTAAACTGCAGCATCCACACATACACACTGATATTATCATATTATTTACGTTTTTGGAGAAAAAAAAAATACTTTATGAATCTGGGCCGGGTCAGTGTTCGGGCCGGGGTTAACCGGGCTAAACCCAAAAAGCCCGAAGCCCGGTCAGACACCTATTAGTGAGCCCGAGCCCGGCCTTATGAACAATCATCCGGGTTTCCGGGTGGCCCGAAGCCGGTTTGACCGGGCCGAGCCGGTCAAAGCCCGGTCAAACGGGCCGGGCTTCCCACCCCTAACGTCATGGACCGATTTATGTTGGTTAATTACTAAGGCAATTAATGGCCTAATAAAGCCACTTGCTGTCTTGTATTTCTTTAATGTGGTATTTGCTCAAATAACTTTAGGTGTAAACAAATGCCCCAACAACTTAGTGCACAAGAATTGTGGACTAAGTTATTTGACATCAATTACATTAATCAAAGCCAAATATTGGTTACGACATCACAATTAGAACAATCAAGGCAACATCGTGCCCCCTTGTCTAGGTTTTTTTTACTGCTCGATGTATCGTGCTAGTAACTTGCTATCTAATCTATTCTAGTTATGACTGTAAACCTCCACATTGAAATTACATATTCATCACAAATCATCTTGGTGACATGATTTTAAGATTCCACGCCAAAGCCTACGCATTATTGAAAGTGAGACTACACGTGGATACCTTCCTTCCTCCAAAGTTATGGCGTGGTATGCCACGTTGGTGACATGGTCTCTCAAGACTGATAACACCATACGTGCCCATGAAAAGGGACGTAAGACTTTAGACACGAATATTGTTGATAAACTTCACATATCCCTTGATGAGGAGGCTTCCCTCCTTCCCTCTTGATGAGGAGGTCGAGATGATAACATCATCATCATGGAGTCGCCTTTAGGGTTTCCCTCTTGATGATGAGGCATGCTTCTCTCGAGATGAGGAGGCTTCCCTCCTTCCCTCTTGATGAGGAGGTCGACATGATGAAATCATCATCATGGAGTCGGCCTTAGGGTTTCCCTCTTGATGACGAGGTAGGCTTCCCTCTTGATAAGGAGGTCGACATGATGACATCATCATCATGGAGTCGGCCTGAGGGTTTCCCACTTGATGAGGAGGCAGGTTTCCTTGTTCGATGGGATGCCCTCCTCTTTGATGGGGAGTCTCCATGAGGACAAAATAGTAAGTTCATAGCCTCACTTAATCACTTTTATTTAATGGAATGATTAAAGCTTAATAAAGCCATGTAAACCTCCATAAACATGCAATGTGGTATTTTGGTCATCATCTTGGAAAGGTCATATCTCACAGGTCTCATAGAACTGGGTCTTCATGTATATATGGATGGAAAGAAAACGAAATTAGCTTTCCATCGCCACCTAATTTGTATCCATCAGATTTCAGATAAAGGAGTTATGGCCAAAATACTACACTAGAATGCATTAGCACAAAAAATAGGCGATAAAGATGACGTCGTGGACCGATTTGTGTTGGTTAATTACTAAGGCAGTTAATGGCCTAATAAAGCCACTTGATGTCTTCTATTTCTTCAATGTGGTATTTGCTTAAATTTATTTTAGGTGTAAACAAATGCCCCCAAAAACTTAGTGCACAAGAATTGTGGACTAAGTTGTTTGACACCAATTATATTAATCAAGGCCAAATATTGTCTACGGCATCACAATTAGAACAATCAAGGCAACATCATGCCCCCTTGTCTAGGTTTTTTTTTATTGCTCGATGTATCGTGCTAGTAACTTGTTATCTAATCTCTTCTACTTATGACTGTAAACCTCCACATTGAAATTACATATACATCACAATTCATCTTGGTGACATGATTTCAAACTTCTACGCCAAAGCCTACACATAATTGAAAGTGAGACTATACGTGGCTACCTTCCTTCCTCCAAGACAAGTTATGTCGTGGTATGCCACGTTGGTGGCATGGTCTCTCAAGACTGATAACACCATATGTGCCCATGAGAAGGGACGTAAGACTTTAGACACGTGTAATGTTGATAAACTTCACATATCCCTTGATGAGGAGGCTTCCCTCCTTCCCTCTTGATGAGAAGGTCGAGTTGATGACATCATCATCATGGAGTCGGCCTTAGGGTATCCCTCTTGATGATGAGGTAGGCTTCTCTTGATGAGGAGGTCGACATGATGACATCATCACACGGATTCGGCCTTAGGGTTTCCCTCTTGATGATGAGGTAGGCTTCCGTTTTGATGAGGAGGTCGACATGATGACATCATCATCATGGAGTTGGCCTTAGGGTTTCCCACTTGATGGGGAGGCATGTTTCCTTCTTCGATGAGATGCCCTCCTCCTTGATGGGAAGTCATGCTTCCCTCTTTGATGGTATACCCTCCACTTTGATGGGGAGTCTCCGTGAGGACAAAATACTAAGTTCATAGCCTCACTTAATCACTTTTACTTAATAGAATGATTAAAGCTTATTAAAGCGATGTAAACCTACATAAACAAGCAATATGGTATTTTTGGTCGTCATCTTGGAAAGATCATATCTCACAGGTCTGGTAGAATAGGGTTGTCAACTATATATGGATGGAAAGATAAGGAAATTATCTTTCCATCGCCACCGACTTTGTATCCATAAGAGTTCGGATTAAGGAATTAGCACAAAAAATAGGTCAAAAAGATGACGTCATGGACTGATTTATGTTGGTTAATCACTAAGGCAATTAATGGCCTAATAAAGCCACTTGATTTCTTGTATTTTTTCAATGTGGTATTTGCTCAAAATAATTTTAGGTGTAAACAAATGCCCCAAACAACTTAGTGCACAAGAATTGTGGACTAAGTTGTTTGACTCCAATTATATTAATTAAGTCCAAATATTGTCTACGACATCACAATTAGAACAATCTAGGCAACATCGTTCCCTGATGACACTCGATTTGATGTGATTTTAAGCCCTATTTAAGCGACATTTCATGCCCCTTTGATGCCATTTCGATGGGTATTTGGTGAAAATGTGTTTATTATGTAATTTTAGGCTCCTAGTGCGTACATTGTCCATTTCTTGGCTATTTTAACCCTTTTTGTAAGCTTTTATGTTGATCCCCCAGGTTACCACGTTATAGAGGACTCTCTCACGAGTCCAGTGCTTCAAACGGGGACCAAATCAGAGTTCAAACGGAGCAGGAATGATCGAAACAAGTTGAAATTCTGCCCAGCTCAAAGTGCTGCGTTTTGGAGCTTACACGCCATGTAAGCTAAATGCAATGTGATCTTACACGCTGTGTAAGCTCCCCAGACGGGAAAATTGTTCCTTTTCCAACTTGTAAAGGGTTTTTGGGCTATATACAGACCTTTCAAGGCCAGATTCGATATAGACGAATTCTGAGAGATCAGCCACGACCTTAGGGTCGATAGATAGAGTTTAAATAGTTCAAAGATCCGTGGAGAGATCGTGATGCCATCCTTCCACCTCGGAGAGCTCGGAGCTTAAAGTTGAAGATCCAGGAGATCGAAGCTTCGCCGGAGTCGTTAGAATTAGGTTTTTCAGTTCTTATTTGTTCTTCCTCTGTATGATGATTTCCTTTGTTGCCTTTGATTCTGCTGTTATCGTTATGAGTAGCTGAACTTGTAGAGCTTAGTGATGACACTCGATTTGACGTGATTATCAGCCTCATTTAAGCGATATTTCCTTGCTTAAGACATGGTTTTTAGGGTAGAATAGCGAATATTCACTCAAATACTCTATCTCGTGCCATTTGTGTTACTTTGGCCCGTTCCGGGTCTATTTGATGGTTTTCTAGTGTTCTTATGTTAGCACAGGTTTTTTCTGTCAAATAAAGTAGCCAAGGACGTGTCTAAGGCGTTGGAACCTCGAGGAATCGCACCGGAATCAATCCAAGGAGTCAATCAAGTCGAACCAAATTCTGCTCCCATTTACAAAGAAGTTTTCGACGAAAATCCCTAGGAGTTTTCGGCGAAAACTCATGAAGAAATCGACAGTGCTTTCAAGAGAAGTTTTCGGCGAAAACTTTTCGCCGAGAACCCGGCGTCTGAAAATGACAGGAGAACTCAGCCGGCGATCACCCCATTTACAAAGGAATTTTTGGCAAAAATTCCATCAGATTTTCGGCAAAAATTCTAGGCAAAACCGGCGGTATTAGGGTTAAATATAAATACTTAACCGGCCGCCCTAAATCAAGATATACCTCATATACCTCATAATACCAACTAATACCAAATACTTCGAGGATTCTCACGAGTTCATGAGTAGAGCTTAGAGTTCAAAGAGCCAGGAAGAAATCGTGACGCCATCCCTTTCATCTCGAAGACTCGGAGCTAGGATTGCAGATTACCGGAGATCGAAGTTCTGCCGGAGTCGTCTTAATTAGGTTTTCAGATCCTTTTCTGTTCTTCCATTGGTCAAGATGAACTCTATCTTTGCTTTTAATTCTTTTTGTATGAACATGAGTAGCTAAACTCATAGAGCTTAGACTAGATGAACCCTAAGTGACCCAGGGCTTTAAAGCGGTCACGGATCGGCGGTGATTTGTTTCAATCAGTTTCTCTTTCATGTTTGATTTGTTCTTCATTGTTCATGTTTCTTGTCTGGATTGATCACTTAGATTAGATTCTTGTTAAGCTAAGGATAGAAGCGAACGCTCGCCTTACTTTAAAACATCAAATCGAACAATTAACCTAATCATTGGAGTGTGCCTTTCGTAGGAACCAGTTAGGGTTAATCCACTGCAAGAGTAACTCATAAATTGTTAGTAATTGCACCAGTTAGTTAAGTCATTGCGAGAGGCGACCGTACCCAAGCGGCTAATTAATCTTGGTAGCTAGATCGGTAGAGCGAACGTTCGCCAGTCTGAAACCTAAGGGTAAGGAGTTATGGTGGTGTCTTAGAATTGATTGAATGAGAATCGAAATCCGCTGATCTGCTGATTGCTAATGCTCTGGTGAACGAAGGGGGATTCAAAGTCTAAGCTTGTCTGTCATCTTTGTTTTTAACAAATCTGTCAATCTGTTTTCAGTTTTAATTTCTAATTTCCGTGCATTTCTTAGAATTAGAAGTCGTGGAAATCACACCACGCACAAAGTGTTAAACCTGAGTAATTTGCCTTTATATTTGAGTAATCAATCGTTAGAAGACCCTATGGAATACGATCTACCCTAGCTTCTAGCTTGGTAGTTATTTGATTGACCGCTCTACAACGTTCATCATATTGGCGCCGTTGCCGGGGACTTCTTTTGATTGTTCGAAAGAAGAACTGGCATCTTATTCTTCTACTTTCCATCTTTCACCTTTCCATCCACTTCGATTTTACACTGGTTTTGTTTGTTTTTGTTATTTGTAGGTTGTTCACAGGTGTATGCACCGCCGCCCGCTCACACGCTCTCAAACTGCCAAGGACGACAAGGCTAAGAGTGTAGAGAGACCAGGCAGTTCTGCTCCACCAAGACAATCACAGATTCCGAAGAGAGGCAGAGCCAATCCACCTCCATCCGTCACTCCGATCAAAATCGAGGAACTGAAGGAGAGTTCCTCATCTCCATCTTCACCGTCATCTTCATCCGCTTCATACACCGAGTCACTTTCACCTCCTCCATCTTCTACAATGAATGATCAGTTACCACCACCACCACCACCAGGCGTTCAACCACCACCAGTTGCACCGAAGAGTCTAGCTGACTACAACAAGCCGAGCGCGACTAGCGTTCGATCTTCTATCGCCGTGCCGCCAATTGAAGGCGATCCTAACTATGAGATGAAGATTCCATTCTTGACTATGATCTCTAGGGATCTACAGTTTGAAGGCAGGCCACTAGACAATCCGTGCACTCATCTAGCGGATTTCCTTGATCTCTGCAGCACTTTCAAGAACGGAAATCTCGACAAGAACACTCTTTGCTTGAGAGCTTTCCCATTCTCTCTGAAAGGCGCTGCTAAGAGGTGGCTTACTGGCAAACCACCTGGCTACTACACCGACTGGGAGACTCTTGCTCAGGACTTCGTCGAAGAGTACTTCCCTCCTGCCAGAACAACAACCATCAAGGACAGCATCGCCAGATTCTCTCAGAAGGAAGGAGTAAGCTTATATCATACTTGGAATCAATTCCAAGAACTTCTCTACAACTGTCCTCATCACGGTTTCGAGCAGAGGCAGTTGGCTGAAATCTTTGCTCGAGGTCTTCTAGAAGAATCTGCCAAATGGGTCAATTCCCTAGCTGAAGGGGATTTCACTGCTTACACCTGAAGCTGCTCTTCTTCATTTCACGAACTGTGCTTCCAAGTCGAGGAACTGGGAACGACAATCTGAAGGGTCAAGAGGCAAGATCGATCTCGAAGTAACCATCAAGGCAGAAGTAGAGAAGCATCTGAAGAAGTCTACTACACCCATCAAACCACCGGCAGCCGCTGTCTACGTTGCCGATTGCGAGTGGTGTGGAGCTTGTGCGCATAATGGAGGCCGATGCCAGAATTTTGGTAAATAGAAGTCTGGTCTGCCAAAGAAGTCAATTTTGTTCAACAGGGCTTCAGCAACAATCAGAACGGTTATGTTGGCTACCGCAACTTCAGGCAACAGGGGAATTATCAAGATAGACCTCCCTACAATGCCGGTGCCAACCAGAACTAGAATCAAAATAGCCACCCAGCTGGTCCAGCTCAGGATTAGAAGCCGAATCATCCGCCGGCAGGTGTCTACCAGCCGCCGCACCGCAATCCGGGTAACTATGGAACTGCTCCTGGCAATCGCCAGAATCAATACCTCAACAATACCTATACAGGGCAGCAACATCAGAGCAAAAACAACGTCAGTGAACTGGACAAGAAGCTTAGTCAGATCATCACCAGACTTGATGATCATGACAGTCAGTTCAAGGCCCAAGCTCTTCTCAACCAAGAACAGATATCATCCGGTCAAAGAATTGAGCAGGCTGTGAACCACATCTATAGCATGCTAGCATCTGGTCGACCATTTGGCCAACTTCCGAGCCAGACCGAGCCAAATCCAAGAAAGGAGCAAGCTAAAATGGTATCTGTTCAAGAATCGTCATACTCATCTACTAATGCTTCTTTTATTTTATGCAGGATCGATGAAGCTCCAGAAAAGAAGGAAGCACCAAAGGAGGTGCCTAAGGAGTATGATCCTCCTCTTGCTCCGTACTACGTGAAGCCTCCTTTTCCAAGAGCATTGCTACCGAACGCACGGATCGAGACTGGCATGTGGGGAGGTAAAGAAGGATATCCTGCCGCTCGTAGCAAGAAACCTTCATCGCCATATCCAGCTAAGTGTTCTGATCCTGGTTCTTTCACGCTTCCTCTAGTTATTAATGATGTTGAGATAGAACGTAGTTTGGTTGACCTAGGCGCGTCTGTCAATGTTATGCCTATGAGTTTATTTGAAAAATTGAGCCTAGGAGAACTTGAACCAACTAGCATACAACTTGTCTTTGCTGATAGATCACTGAAAACTCCGAGAGGAGAAATAAAAGACATTGTTACTAAATGTGGTCCATTTACGTTCTTAGCTGACTATGTGATCATAGATACTAGTAAGGATGATTCTACCATTCTCATAGGACGACCCTTCATGGCTACAACTAGAATGCAAATTAACGTTCCAAATGGTTCCTTGACTTTGAGGGTTGGTAAGGACACGATAACGTTCCGCCTTAAAGACGGAATGCAATATACTCCTTTGAATGAAGAATCTCATTGCCTAGCTGTTGAAACCGTGGAGTTAACTCCGGTCAACTCTATTAATGATATCTCTTCTAGTGTTCCTAGATCGATTGTTGTTGCAGGTGCTGAACAAATTACCAAGCAAAAACCAAAATCTGCTTCTCAGAAGCCGCCAAAGAAGAAGGAACTGAAAGCCTCTTCTTCACCGCCGAGCAAGGAACCTGGCAGGTCGCGAAGAAGGAATCAGAAGAAAAGGAAGACTCAAATGGTCTAGAGACCAGTTGTGCCGCCACCTTCATCTGAGCCAGCTGCACCGCCAATTCATTCCGAGCTACCGGCGCCAGAACAAGTATTGAAGGAGAAGCCAAAAGCATCTCCTAAGGAAATACCGACGATCACCGATCCTGGTGATACAAAGCCGGAGGATAAAGAGAAGATGAAGTCGATCATTCTCATCCCTTCCACCGTCTTCCTTGTAAAGGATGATCCCTCAACAGAGCTATTTGGTCCGTTCAAGATAACTGATCACCTTCCCGACGGACGTACCAAGCTCTTACATGCTAACGGGAAGAAATTTATGCTTAACGGAGATGCCCCGAAGCTCTACTTCATGAACTCTGATGCTAGCATTAAGGAGAACCTGAGTTGGGATGTCTCCTAATACCGTCCAGGTATCGTCCAGCTCAAGGACGTTAATAAAAGAGCGCTTCGTGGAGGCAACCCACGGCTGGAGTCATGTTTTTCATTTGTGTCAACATTAGTGTTTTAGAGTCGGTTCGGGGGAGCCAAAAGTGTCAGTTTGCATGATTTCTTATTTTTTCGTGTGTAGTCTTTGTGTCATCGTTTCAATCGCAAGTTGTTTGAGGTTGTTCCGATTTTTGTGGATTTAATTGTGATTTTCTGAAGTTTGCCGGGATTGCAAAAATATTTTCACTCGTGCAGTTCAAACTTTTCGGTGAAAAACTGTCCAATTTTTCGGCGAAAACTTCTTTGAAAATCCCACTGTGTTTTCTGGACGATTTTAACTAATCTTTTCGGTGAAAACTCTATGAAGTTTTCGGCAAAAACTCTATGAAGTTTTCGGCAAAAACTTATTTGAAAACCGGCAGTCTATTTTCACTTGTGTTTTCGGTGAAAAATTGCACACATTTTCGCCAAAAACTTGAGGCAAAATCAACCAATTTTCTCCCCTATTTCCCGGTCACACTCTCTCTCTCCCCTCACTTCTTCATTTTCGAAAATAGAAAACCACTCCCCCTGTTTCAAAAATCCAAACCACCGCCGCCGTCCGTTTGCCACCACCGCCGCTGCCGCCGCCACCACCGCACCTATCCCATACCTTTTCCAAACATTTTGAGCCATAGATCAGTCGAATCGGAGCTCTAGAGCTCCCGTTCAGCCAAACCCTAATTTTTTCGATTTTTCACCGATTTTTCTTTCTCCGTTCTTTTTCAGCACCCATGGCTTCAAGGTAAGTTGTAGAACTTTTCATTCCGAATCTTTTGACATGTTGAATGCTGAATTTCATCAGGGTTGACTTTAGGTTGACTTTTCGGTTTACCTCGATTTGCGTGCCGACTGATTTCGTGTGAACTAGGTTAGCTGAATTCTTTAGACTGATCTAGCATGCTTAGGGAGAATTTTAATACCATTTGATCGTGTGTTGATATGCTTTAAGATTGATTCTTTGCGGTGTTGATTTTATGAGAAATGTCGGTTTCACCTTGACTTATCTATGTTCGTTTGGCTGCCATGTGTGTTCATTCACGTTCATATTTCTGTGTTTGCCATCTGAGTATGTGATTATGCCGTCATTTCCTGCTTTGAGCTAGTAATTGCCATGATTAGGGTTCAATGTGCTTTGATGTTGACTTTTTGAATGTCGGTTTGACTTCTGATCCCTAATTATGATTTGAACATTCCGGCTAGACATTTGCATGCTCTGTGATTTATTGTGATTACCGGTTGTTTACTTTACTTACCCCCACTCGGTTTTCCTCGTTTCTTTGTGAAATTGAGTTTTTCTACTAAGTGTGGGGTGGGTTATTAGTTAATTAACCTGGTTTCGTTTCTGGTTTTAGGAATGTCATTCATGAGCGCAGGACTAAGGCACGCCTTGACACCAGCTCTAGCTCCCGAGCTCCTGCTCCCGTCACGCCCGCCGTCTCCGGTGCTCCACCAGCCTTTCCTAGCAGAGTCTGGTACCACCCCACTGTTGCCCTCCTGCCCCAGCACTACTTCGAGCGCTACCAGAGGCTCGAGCGTATTCCTGGAGCCGACGTGCGCCCACTTTCCTTGGAGTCACTCTTCGAGCACGACGTGGACTGGCACCGGAATGTGCTCGACTCTTTGCTACCTTCAGGACTGCTGGAGCTGACCACACTAGTTGCTGACTTCCCAGACATCGCTCTCCAGGAGTTCTGGGCCACGTTCGAGTTGGACGAGCATAAGAGGAGGCATCGTGGGAAGGTGGTATCCTTCTACCTTGGCGGGGTGTACAAGTCGTTCACCTATGATGAGTTTGTTGCTCATCTCGGGATCCCCCGCGAGCACTACGAGGGACATCACCTTGGCTGGGAGAATGACTCAGACGACGGAGAGGAGTACGACGCGCTCTGGAGCCACATGACTGGAGTGCCCGGCGATCGTATCACGAAGCATAACTCAGTTAAGTCCCTCTCTCACCCTCTCTATCGATTCATTCACATGGTTTGGCGTCGTTCTCTTTTGTTTGCACCAGATAAGAGCCGCCTCCACATCAGCAGAGAGGAGCTCATTCTTCTTCGCGCCATCTGGGAGAGTTATCCTCTCCATCCTGGGTGGGTGCTTGCACGCATACTATGCCAGAAGACACAGAAGCCGACACCACCTAGCTCACTTCTGGAAGGTAACTTCGTGGGCCAGCTCATCATCTCCCTCGGTATCAGCCATGAATATGGCCCAGACATCCCACGACGCAGAGTATATACCGTCGGTGGAGATTTAGCGATCAAGTACGACCTCGAGTTGGACCTCAGTCCACAGGTGCCGGCACCCCATCCTCTCCAGGTCGAGGAAGAGTCAGAGGAAGAAGATGATGCTGATGAGCCGCGGCCCCAGTCAGAGCCGGAGTTTCATGATCATACACCCTCGCCACATCATCAGGCAGGGTATGCACACCAGTCACCGCCGCCCATTCCAGATCCATATCAGGCGCCTCACCCTCAGCACCGACCGCATCCCGCGGATATTGGAGAGCTGCTCAGGACACCAGATGGACTATTATGCAGCAACACATGCGCTGCAATGACGAGCGGTATGAGGCACAGCTGGCATGGCAGCGACAGATAGGCGACGCCCTCCACCTTCCACCCCCCGACGCCCCTGACCAGCTATGATCGGTGGTGTCCTTTTCCTTGTCCTTTCTTTTTATTTCTTCTTTTCGGATTTCGATCCAACTTTTTTCTGTGTGGATTCGGGACACTTGTCCCGGTTTCCTTTTTATCTTTCTTTTGTTTTTGTTTTGCAGGCAATCGGTAGATTCCCTTTGCTTCATTTTGGTAGATTGCCTCTGCTCCGAGGATCCGTGCTCATCCCCTACGCCAACCATCTCGATCCAGGTTCTTCTACTTCACTCTGAACTCTAGATTTAGTCCTGTGAGGACACAGTACGATTTAAGTGTGGGGTAGGATGCTAGAGAACCTTGCATGAACTTGATTGCCCTTGATTGTGTTTTTGTGTGCCTCGTGATTCCTGTCAGTCTCTCTAGCATTAGAATGGCTCAGTTCTTGATTTTTGATGTTAAGTTGTTGTTCAATCTTTCATAATGATGCTTAGACTGCTTAACCTAGAACTTTAGAACCAACATGTTTACTTTGATGCTAAATTGCCTGGTCAAAACAGAATTTTTAAAAAAATCACACTTGTAGTTTGTAGCCTTGATTGCATGGAAATGACTGAATCCGACTAGCAAACCAACTGTGAGCTTTTGATCCATTGCACGTAACTTGCAATTTCAATTCTTTTTGAGTGGTTTTCTATTTGCTTGAATGAGTTAGAATTTGCATGAGACCTACTCGAGACCACACGATGACACGAGTTCTAGAATGATAGGGGCACCTAGATTCAACTACTAAGCTAGATAGCCTACCAAACGATAAATCCATTAGGTTTAAACCCTTGAGCTTGGCCTGTTCTTTCGGTTTGATAATACATTACAACCATTTCCCATTCTTTCATTCCCCGTTGATCCCCTATGGTTGTAGTTCTAGATTGACCTACCGGAAGTCGGTTTGTGGTAACCTGCCTATAGCCATTAAACAGGTGGTCTTAGCTATTATGTCCAAACGTGTAAACCCCTCTAGCAACTAAAAGAAAGAATCAGCACAAAGAAAAAAAAAAGAAGAAAGAAAAAAAAACAAAAGAAATGTCGAAAAAAAAAACAGAAAAGTTTCAAGTTTAGTTCAATACACGTTCTTCTCCCTACAAATGGAAGAAGGAAGTTAAAAGAAAAGTTAAAAGAAAAAAAGTATAAAGAAAATAAGTGCTAGGTTGCTTGAGGGTATCATAGGACGAGCATTCACTATTCCACCCGTGTCTGGTTAGACGGTAGGAAGCCATAGGCTAGATTCGAGGGAAGTTAGTCGAAAGCTACACCGCACCAAAGCCATCATCATACATTCCCATCATCCATCTCATCATAAACCCTTGTAGTGTAGAATTTGTTACAGTCCTAGTGATGACACTCATTTGACGTGATTATCAATCTCATTTAAGTGACATTTTCTTGCTTAAGACATGGTTTTTAGGGTAGAATAGCGAATATTCAATCAATTGCTCTATCTCGTGCCATTTGTGTTACTTTGGCCCGTTTCGGGTCTATTCGATGGTTTTCTAGTGTTTCTATGATAGCACAGGTTTTTGCCGTCAAATAAGTAGCCAAGGACATGTATAAGGCGTTGGAACCTCGAGGAATCGCACCGGAATCGATCCAAGGAGCCAATCAAACCGAACAAAATCCTGCTCCCATTTACAAAGGAATTTTCGGCGAAAATCCCTTGGAATTTTCAGCAAAAATTCATGAAGAAATCGCCAGTGCATCCAAGAAGAAGTTTTCGGCGAAAACATCAAGTTTTCGCCGAGAACCCCGGCGTCCGAAAATCACAGGAGAATTTAGCCGGCGATCAGTCAATTTACAAAGAGATTTTCACCGAAAATCCCTTCATATTTTCGGCGAAAATGTCAGGCAAAATCGGCAGTATTAGGGTTAAGTATAAATACTTAACCGGCGGCCCTAAATAGATATACCTCATAATATCAATCATAATTTCCAGACCTAGAAATCGAGAGAGAGTTTAGAGAGTTCAAAGAATCATGGAGAGATCGTGACGCCATCCCTTCACCTCGGAGACTCGGAGCTTGGATTGAAGATTACCGGAGATTGAAGCTTCACGGATTCGTCAAATTAGGTTTTACAGTTCTTCTCTGTTCTTCCTACCTGAGATGTATTCCTTGTTTGTTTTCGATTCTCTTGTTCCTAATATGAGTAGCTAAACTAGTAGAGCTTAGATTAGATGAACCCTAAGTGACCCAGGGCTTTAAAGCGGTCACGGATCGGCGGTGATTAGATTCAAAGTTCAATCAGTTTCTCTTTGCATGGTTGTTTTGTTCTTGATTGTTGTACTACATTTCTTGTCTAGTTGACGCCTAGATTAGTTTCGTTGTTCTTGTGTTTCTTTTCTGGTTGATCACCTAGATTAGGTTTTTGCAAGCTGGGGTTAGTCGCCAGACATCTCCCTGCTTTGGCGCATGAACTTGTCTTCATGATCACCTAGTTTAGATTCTTGTTAAGTTGAGGATAGAAGCGAACGCTCGCCTCTCTTTAAAACTTCAATTCAACCAGTTAACCTTATAATTGGAGTGTGCCTTTCGTAAGAACCAGTTAGGGTTAATCCGCTTCAAGAGTAACTCATAAATCATTAGTAATTGCACCAGTTAAGTCGTTGCGAGAGGCGACCGTACCCGGGCAACTAATTAATCTTGGTAGTTAGAATGGATAGAGTGAACATTCGCCGGTCTTAAACCTAAGGGTCATGAGTTATGGTGGTGTATAGAAATTCATTGAATGAGAATTGAAAACCACTGATCTGTGACTGCTGTTGCCTTGGTGATCTAAGGGGGATTCGAAATCTAAACGTGTCTGTTGTCTGTCTGAACCAACCAATCATTCTGTCTTTTAATTTTATTTTAATTTTCTTGCATCTTAGTCTAGAAGTCGTGGAACTCACACCACGCACGAAGTGTTTAAACCTGAATAAATTGCCAGCTTCTTTGAGTAGTCGATTAGAAGAAACCCTGTGGAATACGATCTACCCTAGCTTTCTAGCTTGGTAGTATTTGATCACTGTTCTGCAGCTCATCACCTAGCAGGGAAGTCCTTCTTGACTAGTTACTCGTGTTGTCACAGTGGTGGAGATGTGGTCGAATTGCAAACTTATGACAGAATTCAGTAACAGAAAATGATTGAGAGCAGAATCACGTCCTTAAACACAGAGAGTGAGAGTTTCCCGTTTACTAAATATTTCCTGTGTGAGGAGTCTGGTTGGTCAGGTCAAATTCGTGCATAATTGGTTGCGGTTACTCGTCGTGTGCAGTTTACTAGTGAGACCAGGACACAGAGAGTGAGAGTTCCCCGTTTACTAAATATTTCCTGTGTGAGGAGTCTGGTCGGTCAGGTCAAATTCGTGCATAATTGGTTGCGATTACTCATCGTGTGCAGTTTATTAGTGAGACCAGGTTGTTTGGCTGATCAGTATGCATGTTAGGTTTCTTGTTCTAGGAATTATCTGTCTAATAATTCATTGTGTTTGATTGAACTCCAATTTAATAAATCTTATCATTTGTGAACATGAGCGTTTCGATTCAGTTTGCTTGAGGACAAGCAAAAGCTTAAGTGTGGGGTATTTTGATGACACTCGATTTGATGTGATTATCAGCCTCATTTAAGCGACATTTCCTTGCTTAAGACATGGTTTTTAGGGTAGAATAGCGAATATTCACTCAAATACTCTATCTCGTGCCATTTGTGTTACTTTGGCCCGTTCCGGGTCTATTTGATGGTTTTCTAGTGTTCACATGTTAGCACAGGTTTTTGCCGTCAAATAAAGTAGCCAATGACGTGTCTAAGGCATTGGAACCTCGAGGAATCGTACCGGAATCAATCCAAGGAGTTAATCAAGTCGAACCAAATTCTGCTCCCATTTACAAAGAAGTTTTCGGTGAAAATTCCATCAAATTTTCGGTGAAAATTCTAGGAAAAACCGGCGGTATTAGGGTTAAGTATAAATACTTAACCGTAGGCCCTAAATCAAGATATACCTCATATACATCATAATACCAACTAATACCAAATAGTTCAAGGATTCTCACGAGTTCAGGAGTAGAGTTTAGAGTTCGAAGAGCCAGGAAGAGATCGTGACGCCATCCCTTTCATCTCGAAGACTCGAAGCTAGGATTGCAGATTACCGGAGATCGAAGTTCTGCCGGAGTCGTCTTAATTAGGTTTTTCAGATCCTTTTCTGTTCTTCCTTTGGTCAAGATGAACTCTATCATTGCTTTTGATTCTTTTTGTATGAACATGAGTAGCTAAACTCGTAGAGCTTAGACTAGATGAACCCTAAGTGACCCAGGGCTTTAAAGCGGTCACGGATCGGCGGTGATTAGATTCAAAGTTCAATCAGTTTCTCTTTCATGTTTGATTTGTTCTTCATAGTTCATGTTTCTTGTCTGGATTAATCACCTAGATTAGATTCTTGTTAAGCTAAGGATAAAAGCGAACGCTCACCTTACTTTAAAACATCAAATTGAACAATTAACCTAATCATTGGAGTGTGCCTTTCGTAGGAACCAGTTAGGGTTAATCCACTGCAAGAGTGACTCATAAATCGTTAGTAATTGCACCAGTTAGTTAAGTCATTGCGAGAGGCGACCGTACCCGAGCGGCTAATTAATCTTGGTAGCTAGATCGAATAGAGCGAATGTTCGCCAGTCTTAAACCTAAGGGTAAGGAGTTATGGTGGTGTCTTAGAATTGATTGAATGAGAATCGAAATTCGCTGATCTGCTGATTGCCAATACTCTGGTGAACGAAGGGGGATTCAAAGTCTAAGCTTGTCTGTCATCTTTGTTTTCAACCAATCTTTCAATCTGTTTTCAGTTTTAATTTCTAATTTCCGTGCATTTCTTAGAATTAGAAGTCCTGGAACTCACACCACGCACAAACTATTAAACCTGAGTAATTTGCCTTTATATTTGAGTAATCAATCATTAGAAGAGCAGGGAATACGATCTACCCCAGCTTCTAGCTTGGTAGTTATTTGATTGACCGCTCTACAACGTTCATCACTTAGATTAGATGAACCCTAAGTGACCCATGGCTTTAAAGTGGTCACGGATCGGCGATGATTAGATTCAAAGTTTATTCAGTTTTCTCTTGCATGGTTGTTTTGTGCTTAATTGTTTTACTTCGTTTCTCGTCTAGTTGGCGCCTAGATTAGTTTCATTGTTCTTGTGTTTCTCTTCTGGTTGTTCGCCTAGTTAGGGTTAGTTGCCAGACAGCTTCCTTGCTTTGGCACATAAACTTATCTTTCTTGATCACTTAGTTTAGATTCTTGTTGAAGTGAGGATAGTAGCAAACGTTCTCCTCACTTTAGAACATCAATTCAACCAATAAACCTAATCAATGGAGTGTGCCTTTCGTAGGAATCATTTAGGGTTAATCCGCTTCAAGAGTAACTCATTAATCATTAGTAATTGCACCAGTTATTTTTGTCATCGCAAGAAGCGACCGTACTCGGGCGGCTAATTAATCTTGGTAGTTAGATAGGATAGAGCGAACGTTCGCCAGTCTTAAACCTAAGGGTCAGGAGTTATGGTGGTGTATAGAAACCGATTGAATGAGAATTGAAAACCGCTAGTCTTGTGATTGTCGTTGCCTTGGTGATCTAAGGGGGATTTTAAGTCTAAGTTCGTCTATTTTCCTGCTAGTCAACCTTTTTTAATCTTTCTATCTTTTATTTTTCTTGTTTATTAGATTAGAAGTCGTGGAAGTCACACCACGCACAACGTGTTTAAACCTGAGTAATTTGCCAACATATTTGAGTAGACAAGAAGAAGAGAACTCAAGTAGAATACGATCTAGTCTTCCTTGGTAGATTAGTTATTTGATACCACTAAAACTGCAACATCAAATTGGCGCCGTTGCCGGGGACTCTTCTATATTGTTTGAAAGAAGAGTTGACATTTTATTCTTCTACCTTTCCGCCTTACCAATTATTTTTCCTCCATATTTCCATGATTTACCTGGGTAGTGCTTCTGAGTTTTGATGATGCAGGATTACAGGTGGGATGATCAGTACCAAGAGTGGTACATCGATAAGAGACCATATGCCGAAGCCAACCGAGGATGGTATGAACAACAACCCACGACAAGCTGGTATGAGGAACCTTCACCCTTGCCGTCCTGGCAAGAGTTAGAAGCTACGCACCACCACCACAATTACCAAGAGATGCTACATCAACAAACAACAAACGGCGAGATTTGACTCCCTCTTTGATAATATCTCTTCAATGCTACAAGGTCACCAAGAGATACACCAACAAGAGCATCAAAGTGGCGCTATAGATAACCAAGAGATCCTTCTACAAGCTCATGAACATCAACAATGCTCGTCGAGAACCCAATCCACCTTGGATAATATCTCTACAATACTACAATCTCATCTCACGATGGACATCAAGCTCGAGCAACCAAATCAATTAATGGAAGAACACGCTCAGGAGATGTTCGAAGAAGAAGATGAGCTCGTCCATGACTATTATGAGCTAGAGGAATCCGATGAAGAATTCTTGGCGGTGGTGGCTGATGAATGCGTTAAGCTCATCTATCTTGAAAGCATGGAATTCACCCATCTTGAAGTTGAAGCTGAAGTGGAGCACGAAGAAATCGAGGAGATATCCTCAATTGAGCTTTTGCCGAGCAAACCTATAGATCAAGCCAGAGACGAGCACGTGGGAATCGAAGACGTCAAGGGTCTTGAAGTATACAAACTCGATCCTGAGAGACCTCTGGGTGATCATTAGGTAGAGAAGATAGAGCTCATTGACCATGCAATGTCGTACTACCTCTTTCCTCCTCCAGTAGGAGAATTCGAGAAGAACTGGTCATCCAAATAGAATCGCGATCTACTGGAGCACTACCGGCTGCATCACTCTTCTGGAGTGCTACATGGCACTCAACCGCTGGCCTTGAAGAAGATGATTGACTTCAAGGAGCTCTTGAGTTGGGGCTCCTAAAAGTTATCGTTCGGCTCAAGGACGTTAAAAGAGAGCGCTTCATGGGAGGCAACCCATGGCTGGAGTCCATTTTCAATTATTTAGCTAGTCTTTTCGTCGTTCAAGTCAGTTTTCGAGGAGCCATAGTGTCATTTTTAATTTTCATTACTTTTAATTTTTGTGTCGGGTTTTTCAAAAAGAAATTAGTTTTAAATAAGTATTCGGCGAAACTTATAATTTTTCGCCGAATACGTTTTTTATTTTTAAAACAGTGAGCGTCTTTTTATTTTTGTGTGTTTCCGAAGAAGTTTTCGGCGAAAACTTCAAAGTTTTTGCCGAAAACTTGTGTCTGTTCTTAAAATCAGTTTCTTTTTTTGGCCCGATTCCAACGCATACTTGATCACCCAAATCGGAGCTATGTAGCTCCGGTTATCCCCAAAACAAGCTTTTCGCGTTTTTGGCCAACTTCGTCGCTTTCCGTCCATTTTCTTGAGTCATGTCTTCAAGGTTAGTTGTTGGGTTTTCAATTTCGAATCTTTTGACATGCTGATTGTTGAATTTTGACGAGTTTCATCGGTTGACCTCTCGGTCTACCTCGTTTTACGTGCCTACTGTTTCAGTGTGATTTTTGCTGATTTGATTGAACTTAGACATTCTAGATTGCTCTAGGAGTGTCGTGCCGTGAATTGGTGCCGTAAAAAAAATTTCAAAATTTCAAAATTCCCCTAAACCTTCTTTGTTCGACTTTTATTCTGTGTGGATCCGGGACACTTGTCCCGGTATCCTTTTGATCTTTTTGTTGTTTTTGTTTTATAGGATCTTGAGTAGCTACTCCGCTCCGCTCCGGGCTATCCGTGTTCATCCCCTACACTGACCATCTCGTCACAGGTTCTTCGTATCTCTCTACTAGTTTAGTTCTGTGAGGACACAAATCCGTTTAAGTGTGGGGTAGGGTGCTACATTCTTTGCATGATCTTGCTTGATTTTCTGTGATTTCGTGGTTCAATTTTGAATTTCTCTAGCATAGAATTGCTCAATTCTTGACTTTTGATGTTAAATTGACTTCAATTTTTCACAATGACGTCTAGACTATTCCACTTAGAACCTGTAACCAACGTGTCGGCACTGATATCAAATGAGTCTAGGTCAGAACAGATCATAAATCACTCTTGTAGTTGAAACTTGAATCAATTGAACTGTTTTGCTTATTAATCACAAAGCTCAATAACACCGTTCTAAGATGATAAATGCTAGCTTCTCCCATGTTTTCACTCCATATTTGATCACTTGTGATTGTGGCTTGAGATTAGACGAAAATCCAATTCGAAATCTAATGTATAAAGTTATAACTAGCTAGGATCAAATGGCTAAATTGATTAAATCAAGTGCTTGAGTTGTAAATCTGAAAAGTTCAATGTTCAATTTAATTTTTAAGTGATTTAAGTGCTGAAAGTAAAGCTAGGCAAGCCCGACACCTAAGTGCAGTGTTTTCTAGTTCAGTTTGCTTGAGGACAAACAAAAGCTTAAGTGTGGGGTATTTGATGACACTCAATTTGATGTGATTTTCAGCCCCATTTAAGCGACATTTCATGCCCCTTTGATGCCATTTTGATGAGTATTTGGTGAAAATGTGTTTATTATGTAATTTTAGGCTCCTAGTGCGTACATTGTCCATTTCTTAGATATTTTTACCCTTTTTGTAAGCTTTTATGTTGAGCCCCCAGGTTACCACATTATAGAGGACTCTCTCACGAGTCCAGTGCTTCAAACGGGGATCAAATCGGAGTTCAAACGGAGCAGGAATGATCGAAACAAGTTGGAATTCTACCCAGCTCAAAGTGCTGCGTTTTGGAGCTTACACGCCGTGTAATCTAAATGCACTGTGAGCTTACACGCCGTGTAAGCTCCCCAGACGGGAAAATTGTTCCTTTTCCAACTTGTAAAGGGTTTCTGGGGCTATATATAGACCTTTCAAGGCCAGATTTGATATAGACGAATTCTGAGAGATCAGCCACGACCTTAGGGTCGATAGATAGAGTTTAGAGAGTTCGAAGATCCGTGGAGAGATCGCGACGCCATCCTTCCACCTCGGAGAGCTTGGAGCTTAAAGTTGAAGATCCAGGATATCGAAGCTTCGCCGGAGTCGTCAGAATTAGGTTTTTCTTTGTTGCCTTTGTTGCCTTTGATTCTGCTGTTATCGTTATGAGTAGCTGAACTTGTAGAGCTTAGATTAGATGAACCCTAAGTGACCCATGGCTTTAAAGTGGTCACGGATCGGTGATGATTAGATTCAAAGTTTATTCAGTTTTCTCTTGCATGGTTGTTTTGTGCTTAATTGTTTTACTGTGTTTCTCGTCTAGTTGGCGCCTAGATTAGTTTCGTTGTTCTTGTGTTTCTCTTCTGGTTGTTCGCCTAGTTAGGGTTAGTTGCCAGACAGCTTCCTTGCTTTGGCGCATAAACTTATCTTTCTTGATCACCTAGTTTAGATTCTTGTTAAAGTGAGGATAGTAGCGAACGTTCTCCTCACATTAGAACATCAATTCAACCAATTAACCTAATCAATGGAGTGTGCCTTTCGTAGGAACCATTTAGGGTTAATCCGCTTTAAGAGTAACTCATTAATCATTAGTAATTGCACCAATTATTTTTGTCGTCGCAAGAAGGGACCGTACTCGGGCGGCTAATTAATCTTGGTAGTTAGATCGGATAGAGAGAACGTTCGCCAGTCTTAAACCTAAGGGTCAGGAGTTATGGTGGTGTATAGAAACCGATTGAATGAGAATTGAAAACCGCTAGTCTTGTGATTGCCGTTGCCTTGGTGATCTAAGGGGGATTTGAAGTCTAAGCTCGTCTATTTTCCTGTTAGTCAACCTTTTTTAATCTTTGTGTCTTTTATTTTTCTTGTTTATTAGATTAGAAGTCGTGGAAGTCACACCACGCACAACATGTTTAAACCTGAGTAATTTGCCAACATATTTGAGTAGACAAGAAGAAGAGACCTCGAGTAGAATACGATCTAGTCTACCTTGGTAGATTAGTTATTTGATACCGCTAAAACTGCAGCATCATGCCCCCTTGTCTAATTTCTTTTACTGCTCGATGTATCGTGCTAGTAACTTGCTATCTAATCTCTTCTACTTATGACTGTAAACCTCCACATTGAAATTACACATTCATCACAAGTCATTTTGGTGACATGATTTTAAACTTCCACGCCAAAGCCTACGCACTATTGAAAGTGAGACTATACATGGGTACCTTCCTTCCTCCAAGACAAGTTATGGCGTGGTATGCCACGTTGGTGGCATGGTCTCTCAAGACTAATAACACCATACGTGCCCATGAGAAGGGACGTAAGACTTTAGACACGTGTAATGTTGATAAACTTCACATATCCCTTGATGAGGAGGCTTCCCTCCTTCCCTCTTGATGAGGAGGTCGAGATGATGACATCATCATCATGGAGTCTGCCTTAGGGTTTCCCTCTTGATGATGAGGCAGGCTTCCCTCTTGATGAGAAGGTCCACATGATGACATCATCATCATGGAGTGGGCCTTAGGGTTTCCCTCTTGATGATGAGCCAGGCTTCCCTCTTGATGAGGAGGTCGACATGATGACAACATCATCATGGAGTCGGCCTTAGGGTTTCCACTTGATGAGGAGGCATGTTTCCTTCCTCGATGGGATGCCCTCCTCCTTGATGGGGAGGCATGCTTCCCTCTTCGATGGGATACCCTCCACTTTGATGAGGAATCTCCGTGAGGACAAAATAGTAAGTTCATAGCCTCACTTAATCACTTTTACTTTATAGAATGATTAAAGCTTAATAAAGCCACGTAAGCCTCCATAAGCAAGCAATGTGGTATTTTTGGTCGTCATCTTGGAATACACATATCTCACAGGTCTGGTAGAACTGGGTCGACATCTATATATGGATGGAAAGATAACGAAATTATATTTCCATCGCCACCAAATTTGTATCCATCGATTTGAGATGAAGGAGTTATGGCGAAAATACTACACTGGACAGAATTATCATAAAAAATATGCCAAAAAGATGACATCATGGACCGATTTAGATTGGTTAATCACTAAGGCAATTAATGGCCTAATAAAGCCATTGATTTCTTGTATTTTTTCAATGTGGTATTTGCTCAAAATAATTTTAGGTGTAAACAAATGCCCCCAACAACTTAGTGCACAAGAATGGTGGACTAAGTTGTTTGACACCAATTATATTAATCAAAGGCAAATATTGTCTACGGCATCACAATTAGAACAATCAAGGCAACATTGTGCCCCCTTGTCTAGGTTTGTTTTTACTGCTCGATGTATCGTGCTAGTAACTTGCTCTCTAATCTCTTCTATTGAATTCGAGTCCTCTCTGTTTCTCAATCACGATCATGTTCATATCTGGGAGTTAAAACCCTAGCACAGCTCACACAAGAGAGAGAGAGAGAGTGAAGACGTTCGGGAGACGAAATGAAGCAGGAGAAGCTGATCTGTTTGGTTTATATATTTGGGCTGAATTGACAAGTTAGAAGATTGATATTTGGGTTGTTCACAGATCAGCCCAAATGGTGAATATAAAGGAAGTTAACAAGAAATAAGAGCAGAATCGTAAAGAGCACGGACACCGATTTTTAACGTGGTTCCACCAAGATTACTAGCTTTGATGTACGTCCACGCTCGAAGGAATTCCTTTCAGATTGTTTTTTCTTATTGATTTAATACTCGAATGGTTTGAGTGCTTACTCCCCGTACAACACTCTGTAAGCTCCCCGCTTGCACCACCGATATTTCGTACACTTTAGCTTACGATCCCTCCGATCTTTTGCTCTTAATATTTTTGCTATTTCCAATCAAAAGCTTAGCCTTCTGATTTGCTACTATACTCTTTATATAGTACTCAATGCATTGAAGAGCAAGATCTCCTTCTTGATATGTAGCCGTTGATGAGCTGAGGGAAGAGGATACTTTGTAGAAGTTTCCATCTTTGGTTTAGAACCTTTAATTTTATTCCTTGAGGCAAATCTTCTTTGATTTGTATCCTTTGCCATTCGGTGGCTTGCCAAGTTTGGCTCAACATTCTCCCCCTAAGCCAGTGAATGGCTCATTTGATCCTTGATGAACTTGGTAGATATCCTGTGAAAAACTTAGAAAGCAAAGAAGCACCAACAAGCAGTGGAAACCAAAAGAGACAGTACTTCTAGACAAAGAGGCAGATAAAAAGCAACATTTCTCAAAGAGAAGAGTTCGTTTAAGTAATCCTCAGAATCAGCAGGAAACACATAAGGCAATCAAAAACTGTTTAAGCGATTCAAAAGCACAGAGAAAGTCAAGCAACCGTAAAACACAGTGCTGGAATTCAAAAGCAAAAAGCAACCATAAAACACTAAAGACTTTCAACACAGCACATCAGTCAGCTAGAGCCTTAAATCATCCAGTCAGGGCTAGACGCATAGCTAGAAGCATTGTCGACACCGCTCCAGATGTGCAGTTGTCGTTCGGTATCTGATGAGCTGCAGAATAGCGGTCAATCAAATAACTACCAAGCTGTGAAGCTAGGGTAGATCGTATTCCACGGGTCTCCTCTACTTCCTTACTTAAATATGTTGGCAATTTAAATTCAAGGTTAAAACACGTAGTGCGTGTGTGAGTTCCACGGCTTCTATACTAAAATGCAAAGACAGGTTGAAATGAAATTAAAGCTAATAACGATTGATTGATTGACTAAGACAGAAGACAGACATGCTTAGATTTCGAATCCCCCTTAGATCACCAGAGCATAGGCAATCAACAGATCAGCGATTTCCGATTCTAGTTCATTCAGTTCTCAGACACCACCGTAACTCCTGACCCTTAGGTTTAAGACTGGCGAACGTTCGCTCTATCCAATCTAGCTACCATGATTAATTAGTCGCCCGGGTACGGTCGCCTCTCGCAACGACTTAACTTAACTGGTGGAATTACTAACGATTTATGAGGTACTCTTGCAGTGGATTAACCCTAATCGGTTCCTATGAAAGGCACACTCCAATTATATGGTTAATTGTTCAACTTGATGTTCTAAAGTAAGGCGAGCGTTCGCTTCTATCCTTAGCTTAACAAGAATCTAATCTAGGTGGCCAAACCAGACAAGAAACACAGAGAACAAAGAACAAATCAAACATGAAGGAGAAACTGAATGAATTTTGAATCTAATCACCACCGATCGGTGACCGCTTTAAAGCCCTGGGTCACTTAGGGTTCATCTAATCTAAGATTTACGAGTTTAGCTACTCATATTCAATACAGAAGAATCGAAGACAGACAAAGAATACATCTCAGGTAGGGAAGACAGAGAAGAACTGAAAAACCTAATTTCGACGACTCCTTGCAGCTTCAATCTGCTGGATCTTCAACTCCTAGCACTGGCTCTCCGAGATGGATGGATGACATCACGATCCGTTCCTGGCTCCTCGAACTCTATCCACTCGTCCTCTCTCTCTCTCAGTCTTCGGATTTTTCGTCCCGTGTGTAGATTGTGTGTAAGTTATGATATCTCATTTAGCCGCTTGATTCAGTATTTAAACCTAGCCGGCGACTGCTGCTTTTTCACTGGGATTTTCGCCGAAAATCCAAGGATATTTTCGGCGAAAATATCTGCTCAAATGTTGGCTTGATCCGTCTGTTTCTTCCGGATGAAAAAGCTTAGGGTTCTCAGCGAAAACATCCCAAGGTTTTCGCCGAAAACTCCTTCTTGTGAGGGACAATTCATTCCTTCTTGGATTTTCGGCAAAAACCCAAGGGAATTTTCGCCGAAAATGTGTATGTAAAGTGGAGCAGGAATTCTTTGACTTGAGTGATTTCTCCGGTTGATTCAGGTGTGATTCTTCGGGGTTCCAACGTCTAAGACACATCCTTGGCTATCGTATTTGATGGCAAAAACCTGTGCTAACATGAAAACACTATTCTACCCTAAAAACTGTGTCTTAAGCAATGAAATGTCGCTTAAATGAGGCTGATAATCACGTTAATTCGAGTGTCATCAGTATCAGCAGCTAGTTCATTAGCCAGTTCATCAGCCAGTTCAAAATACCCCACACTTAAGCTTTTGCTTGTCCTCAAACAAACTGAATAGAAACGCTCATATTCACAAATGATAAGATCGATTAAATTGGAGCTCAATCAAACACAATGAATTATTAGACAGATCGATCCTAGAACAAGAAACCTAACATGCATACAGATCAACCAAACAACCTGGTCTAACTAATAAACTGCACACGACAAGTAATCGTAACCAATCATGCACGAATTTGACCTGACCGACCAGACTCCTCACACAGGAAATATTTAGTAAATTGGGAACTCTCACTCTCTGTGTTTCAGGACGTGTTTCTGCTCTCAATCATTTTCTATTACTGAATTATGTCATAAGTTTGCATTTCGACCACATCTCCACCACTGTGACAACACGAGTAACCAGTCAAGAAGGACTTCCCTGCTAGGACTGTAACGAATTCTACACTACAAGAGTTTATGATGAGATGGATGATGGGAAAGTATGATGATGGCTTTGGTGCGGTGTAGCTTTCGACTAACTTCCCTGAATCTAATCTGTGGCTTCCTACCATCTAACCAGACACGGGTGGAATAGCGAACGCTCGTCCTATGATACCCTCAAGCAACCTAGCACTTATTTTCTTTCAAGACATTTTTCTGACTTTTCTTTTGACTTCGTTCTTCCATATGTAGAGAGAAGAACGTTTATTGGACTTAAAACGTTTTGGCTTTTCTGATTTTTTTTCTTTTTCATTTTTTCGAAACTTGCTTCTTTTCTTCTTTTTCTATTTTTTCTTTTGTGCCGATTCTTTCTTTTAGTTGCTAGAGGGGTTTACACGTCTAGACATAATAGCTAAGACCACCTGTTTAATGGCTATAGGCAGGTTACCACAAACTGACTTCCGGTAGGTCAATCTCGAACTACAACCACAGGGGATCAACGGGGAATGAAAGAATGGGGAATGGCTGTAATGTATATCAAATCGAAAGAACAGGCCAAGCTCAAGGGTTTAAACCTAGTGGATTTAACGTTTGGTAGGCTATCTGGCTTAGTAGTTGAATCTAAGTGCCCCTATCAGTCTAGAACTCGTGTCATCGTGTGGTCTCGAATAGGTCTCATGCAAATTCTAACTCATTCAAGCAAACAGAAAATCACTCAGAAAGAATTGAAATTGCAAGTTACGTGCAATGGGTCAAAACCTCACATTTGGCTTGCTAGTCGGATTCGGTCATTTTCATGCAATCAAGGCTACAACTGCAAGTGTGATTTTAAAAATTATGTTATGGCCAGGTAATTTAGCATCAAAATATACACATTGGTTCTGAAGTTCTAGGTTAAGTAGTCTAAGCATCATTATGAAGGATTGAACAACAACTTAACATCAAAAATCAAGAATTGAGCCATTCTATTGCTAGAGAGACTGGACAGGAATCACGAGGAATACAAAGATATAGGCAATCAAGATCATGCATGGTTCTCTAACATCCTACCCCACACTTAGATTGTTCTGTGTCCTCACAGGACCAAACTAAAGTAGAGATATACGAAGAACCTGGAGGGTGATGGGCGGTGTAGTGGTTGAACGCGGAGGGGTCAGAGTGGAGCGGAGTAGCTACTCAAAATCCTACAAAACACAAACAACAAAAAGATCAAAAGGATACCGGGACAACTGCCCCGGATCCACACAGAATAAAATTGGATCGAGATCCGAAAAGAAGAAAGAAAAGAAATGGAAAGGATAGAAACAACCTGATCACTGTTCCGAGGGTGGGGAAAGGTGCAATGCCAAGCCGCTGCTCCATCTGTTGTCGCCATGCGGTGTCATCCCTGTGTCTGGCTGACTGATCGGCTATGAACTACTGAAGAATGGTCCATCGCTCGTTCTGGGTCTCCTCATGTGCTACTCGGTCCTTCTGCCATTGAAGCGAACCAACTGAGTAGTCTAGCTGCCATTGCTCAATACGTGCCAGTCGCTCAGTAATCTCAGCGGCTGTCTGCTGCTGTGGTGGTGGAATGCGAGACACCGGGGTTCCAGCTGTTCGTGGGGGCTCCCGTCGTGGCAAGGTAGGAATAATGTATTCGTCAAGACCGCACCCGAAATCGATGCCTCGGGCGACGGCGAACTCAGCACCGAGATGCTCAATCTGGACACGAGGTATATCAGGGCCCCATTTGTCACCGAGCTGGAGGTTGTTGATGAGACAAGATATGAATGTGCCGCCAGGAAGCTCAAAAGGGAGTTTCTTGGTGGTAGTACGTTTGTCGAAGAACCTTGCAAGCCACCATCCGGGATGGAGGTTCGCCTCCTCCTCTATAGCACGGAACAACACGAGCTCCTCCAAAGAAACGTGGCGACGGCTCGTCTTGCTACAATAACACAAAGACTGCATCCAAACATAATGTAAGAGTTTAAGAATTAGATGAATGATGTCGCCTACCGTGGGGTTGACGATAGGTTTGATCTTCGATTGGCTGGAAACCCATTTCCACACTTCGGGGTAAGGCTCCCGCGTGATGGAGTAGACATTCGTAAATCCAATGGCTGCATCCTGGATATGGGCAAGGGGGTCGAACAAGAGGGCAAACTCATTGATGGTCATCACATGTCGAACACCGCCGAGGCGGAAGGAAACAAATCGTGCTGACGCTGGGCTTTGTTGTGAGGCGCTCAAAGGAACACCAAAACTCTTGAAGGGTGACTAGAGGGTAGGGCAACCTGAGAGTGGTTAGGGATCGCAGGCCGGATTTAGTGAGGGCGAGGTCGACGGTGGAATGCCAAGCTGGGTTGTGGTCCTTGAGACTGTCTAAAGAGAGAACTGCCACCTTAACCGAAGGAATGTCTTTGATCTTCTGTAAGACCTCTAGCTGGTGCGGCTCAAGGGCTGCGATGAAAGGATGTAGGGCCCCAGTAGCGGGTGCAGGAACATAGGAGATAGGAGTCACCGAGGTCGGTGTATCCTCGAGGATGATGGCCACAGCCGTCGATGTCTGTGCAGCCGGTGCGGGTGGTCGGGAGGATTGAGCCCGGTTCTGTCGAGCCGAGGATCGCTGTGCCCTATCTGCATTGGTGGTCTTGATTCGTTTGGGGGCCCTGTGAAACATAACTCAAGGAATACCTGAATTAGAAATCAAAATCCTACCCCACACTTAGACTAACAAGCGGGGGTAAACAAATAACGGATAAAGCACCGAGTTGAAAAAAAAGGGCAGCAAAGGAACGACATTCAAATAGTCAAGCACGAGGAATAATGCACATCCCAATCACAGAGCACGACATAATTCATAAACACGATTGCACAGGCAATAATTTATGATCCCAAACAGATCAATTGGAATTGCCCAAACCTAGCCAACCGACACCGAAACAGCAATCATGAAAATCGAGGAAAAATCCAAGAAGTCAACCATGCCGAAAACCAAAAGTCAAAAAGCCAAAAGATTCAAAATCAAGGGCTGAACAACTAACCGTGAAGACATGACTCGAGAAAATGATTGGAAACTCGAGAAATCGACGAAAAAGCTTGAAAACTTGTTCGGGAGGAACCGGGGCTGTGGAGCTCCGATTCTAGGGCTCTAGGTTGAAGATGATTAGGGAGAGGAGGCGGCAGGCAATGGCTGGCGGCGGCGATCAATGAAGGTGGCGGCGATCAATGAAGGCGGCGGGAGGGTTTCGGTGGCGACGTCGAACAAAAAGGGAGAAAGGTGCTGTGAACTTGTGTTTGAAATTTTAGGATCGGGGGGCAAAAATTAGGGGTTGAAATCGGCTTAAATAGTTGGCGTATAACAGTGAATTTTTGGTGAAAATAGTGGTTGATTTTTGGCGAAAATCTCTTGTTAAATCAAAAATTGATTCGGCGAAAAATGAGGGAAAATTCGGCGAGAAGTGTCGGTGATGAGAAAAGGTCGGTTTTAAACAGGAATTTTCGGTGAAAATCTGGGTGAATTTTTGCCGAAAATTTACTTGAAAATGGTCGGCAGTGTTTTTTTTTTAAAAGGAAGGGAGTTTTAAAACAAAACGACTCAAAACGAAAACATCTGACTACAGCCGTGGGTTGCCTCCCACGAAGCGCTCTTGTTTAATGTCCGTGAGCCAGACGATACCTGGATTCCTGTCACGGCTCCGTCGTGAAGTAGTGCACGTCGATGGAAGAGACAGCTAATCCTTGCAGATACTTCTTAAGCCTATGCCCGGTGACCATAAACGGCTCTTGATCATGCAATTTGATTAGGACACTGCCTAAAGATGTCTGCCGCACCACGGTATAAGGTCCGGACCAACGGGACTTTAGTTTACCCGGGAAGAGCTTCAATCGAGAGTTATATAAGAGGACTTCATCTCCGGGATAAAACTGCTTGATCGTCTTCAATTGAGAGTCATGAATTTTCTTCGTGCGCTCTTTGTATAACTTCGTGTTCTCATATGCGTGGACACGGTGCTCCTCAAGCTTAGCGATCTGGTCGTGGCGGTTATTACCTGCTACTGCATAGCTCATATTCAACTCTTTATTTGCCCAGAATGCCTTGTGCTCATGCTCAACCGGCAAATGGCATGCCTTGCCATAGACCAGTTGATACGGTGAGGTACCGATGGGAGTCTTGAAGGCAGTTCGATAAGCCCATAAGGCATCATTGAGCTTAGATGACCAGTCCTTACGGGACCGGCCAACTGTCCTATCAAGAATCCGCTTGAGCTCATGGTTTGTCACTTCCGCTTGACCATTAGCTTGAGGATGGTACGCTGTGGACATCTGGTGGGTGACGCCAAAGCGTTTGCACACCCTGTCGAAATGTCCATGGAAGTGGGTACCCCTATCACTTATGATAAAGCGTGGTGAACCGAAATGTGTGAAAAGATGGGTAAGGAACCGACCCACCACTCTTGAATCGTTAGTTGGTAAAGCTTCAGCTTCAGCTTCAGCCCACTTAGAGACATAATCAACGGCTACAAGAATGTACTTGTTTATGTTGGAGGGTGTGAACGGACCCATAAAGTCAATTCCCCAAACATCAAAGATTTCAACAGTTAAAGAAACAATTTGGGGCATCTCATTACGATTAGAGATGTTACCTGATCGCTGGCACGCATCACAACGTCGAGTAAAAACATCACAATCACTAAAGATTGAAGGCCAGTAAAAACCTGTTTCGGAGTACCTTTCTCGCAGTGCGGTTGCCTCCAAAGTGCCCTCCAAACTGTCCTTTATGGCATTTACGCATAATGTCAGCTGCTTCGATGTAAGAGACACATCTCCGGATCATTCCGTCAATACTGATGCGGTATAAGAAGGGCTCATCCCAGAAGTATGACTTGGCTTCTTTAAAGAGCTTCTTGCGTGCATTGAAATCTAGCTTAGGAGGTACAATACCGTGAGAGAGGTAATTAGCCAGGGTTGCATACCATGGTTCTTCCGAGTCGGCTGCATTACTCAGATCTTGAGCGTGAGGGATTGCCCAAGGCTCGATAGCTATGCTGTTAACCTGTTCATATGTTTCAACACGCAACAACTCGTCAGGGAAATAATCATTGATGGGTGTAGTAGACTTACCTGTTTGTGATTCCTCCAGTCGAGAAAGATGATCCGCTGCTAAATTCTCCGCTCCCTTCTTGTCTTTGATTTCTATGTCAAACTCTTGGAGGAGAAGGATCCATCGGATGAGACGTGGCTTCGAGTCCTGCTTGGCTAATAAATGGTGCAGGGCAGCATGATCTGTGTAGACAATGGTATGTGAAAGAACCAGATACTGTCTGAATTTGTCAAAGGAGAAGACGATGGCCAGGAGCTCTTTCTCTGTAGTAGTGTAGTTTCTTTGAGCATCATTGAGCGTCTTGCTAGCAAAATAGATAGGATGAAATCTCTTCTCCTTCCTCTGACCAAGAACCGCGCCAACGGCGAAGTCACTAGCATCGCACATAATTTCGAATGGAAGATTCCAATCTGGTGCTGTAAGGATCGGTGCGGTGGTGAGTTGAGTCTTCAACGTTCCAAAGGCTTCAAGACAAGCTTTATCAAAAATGAAAGGAACATCTTTCTCAAGAAGCTTCGTCATTGGAAGAGTGATCTTGGAAAAATCTCTGATGAATCTCCGGTAGAATCCAGCATGACCAAGGAAGCTTCGAACTGTCTTAACCGAGGTCGGTGGTGGCAGGCTGGCAATGGTCTCAAGCTTGGCACGATCGACTTCTATACCGTTCTTACAGATCCTATGGCCCAGAACAATGCCTTCGATAACCATGAAGTGACATTTGTCCCAACTAAGAGCCAGGTTGGTCTCCTCACAACGAGCTAACACTTTGTCCAGATTGGCCAAGCACTTTGAAAATGAATCTCCATAGACAGAGAAGTCGTCCATGAATACCTCCACCACATCCTCAACCAGATATCCAAATATAGCCAGCATGCATCTCTGAAAAGTGGCAGGAGCATTACATAAACCAAAAGGAATGTGACGATAAGCAAATGTACCGAACGGGCAGGTAAAGGTCGTCTTCTCTTGGTCATCAAGCTCGATAGGGATCTGGAAGTAACCGGACATCCCATCTAAGAAGCAATAGTAGTCATGACTAGCCAATCGTTCAAGCATCTGATCAATGAACGGCAGTGGAAAGTGATCCTTCTTGGTGGCATCATTTAGTCGTCGATAATCGATACAGACTCTCCATCCGGTAACCGTGCGAGTTGGGATGAGCTCACCCTTTGGATTAGGGATGACGGTGATTCCTCCTTTCTTTGGAACAACTTGAGTCGGACTGACCCACGGACTGTCGGCAATAGGATAGATGATACCAGCGTCCAAAAGCTTAAGGACTTATTTCTTTACAACTTCCTGCATCAGAGGCTTAAGTCGGCGTTGAGGCTGTTTGACTGGTTTGAATTCTTCATCAACTACTATCCGATGTTTGCAGAAGGTTTTAGAGATGCCTCTGATGTCGGCAAACTGCCAGGCAATAGCTCGGACATGCTTCTTGAGTAGCCCGATTAGTTGCTCTTTCTGCTCGGGAGATAGGTTCGAATTGATGATGACAGGCAGCTGGCATTCCTTCCCCAGGAATGCATACTCTAGATGGTCAGGGAGCTCCTTCAAGTCAAGTTATGGTGGATTCTCATATGAAGTAGTGATCCGAGTCGATGCTGGCTCAATGTGTGTAGGCGCATGAATGGGTGTGAATGTCGCCTTCTGCTCGTCTAACTCATCCTGCCATAGGCGCTGCTCTGGGTCTTCTAGTGCACTGTCAATCCCTGAAATCAAGCACAACTCTAGTGGATCACTAGATAATGCATTAGTAGCGAAGTTGGCCGAGGCCAACTCTAGGGGATCAACAGTATAACATTTATCATCTTGAGCAACAGAATATCTCATGCTATCTTTAATGCGGAATGCAACACTCTCTTGTCCTACACTTAGAGTTAACAGGCCTTGTTTGCAGTTAATATTTGCACCAGCAGTGGTTAAGAAAGTTCGACCTAGGATAAGTGTTCCGTCTAACTCACGGGTGTCTAGAACAACAAAATCTGCAATTATAGTAAACGGACCACAGCAAATAGCTACATCTTCTATTATACCCCTAGGTAGTTTGACAGACCTATCGGCTAACACGAGATCCAAAGTAATCAGTTTTAACTACCCTAGATTCAGCTTTTCGTATAGATAAACATGCATAACATTAATGGAAGCACCAGAATCAGCCAGACTACGATCAATTTTAATACCATTAATGATGCATGGTAATGTAAAAGGACTGGGATCAGAACACTTAGCTGGAGGTGGTGGCGGCTGTCTTATGGGAGATGGCGCGCCGAAGAGAGAAGCGCATTCATTAGTGAGCGTAACAGAGTACGCCTCTCCATTCTTCACTTTCTTCACAAGATCCTTAAAGAACTTCCCAAGCGGTGGTATGATCTCCACAGCTTCAGTCACTGGTATTTTGATCTCTGCAGTCTTAAGAACATTGTACCACCTCTTGTACTGAGTGTCGTGATCCTTAGCCTTGCTCATTGTAGCCTTTGGGAAAGGGATCCGAGGTATATATGGCGCCAATACAGGTTCAGGAGTTGTCTTGGGAGGAGGAGGAGCAGATGCTTCTTCTTCCTCTTCTGTGATATCTTCAATTTCTGGCATATCCATGGCAGCACTGGTATCTGGTACCACGTCAGGTTCCGGAGCCTTTGGATCAGTTGTTTGCTTGCCGCTCCTAGTGGTAATAGCTTGAGCGTGTTCGCTCTTTGCACCGGAGTCTACTTGAAATGCTGCTGGATTGAGGAGAGGATTGCTAGTAAAAAGCTTAGTCATATTGCTTATAGCATCCTCTATCCTTTGGCTCTGAGCTCTCTGTCCTTGATTGAGTGCGCCTTGAGCTTTTAATTGAATGTCGTGGTCGTCGAGTCTGCTCATGATCTGATCAAACTTCTTCTCGTAATCTATGTCTCTATGGTAATATGGCTTTGCTTGGAACTGTTGCTATCCTCCAATGAATCCCGGAGGTCTTTGATACGGATATGCAAACCGGTTGTACTGGTTCTGCGGTACGAGGTTCCTGAAACTGGCATAGCCTTTTTGATTGTTGGCGAAGCCTTGATCAACGAAGTTTACCTCTTCTGCAGACCAGACTTCTGTTTTACCGAAGTTGAGGTAGCTTCCACCGTTATGAGCACAGGATCCACACCATCCACAGTCAGCCGAAAAGATGGTAGCTACGGGGAATCGAGGGGGATACCAGCTGCTTGTAGATGTTTTTAAACTTCTGCTTTGATCTGCTCTGCAACGCTCAACTGACTCTTGGTTCCTTCTCTTTGCCTCTCCCAGTTTCTGGATTTCAAAGCACAGCTAGCAAAATGCAGAAGAGCATCTTGAGGAGTGAGGGCGGTGCAGTCTCCGCCAGCTAGGGAGTTTACCCACTTCGCAGATTCTTCGCACATACCTCGAGCAAAGAATTCAGCCAGCTGCCTTTGTTTATACCCATGGTGAGGGCAGTTGAAGAGAAGGGATTGGAATTCATTCCAGGTGTCGTACATGTTTGCATCTTCTCTCTGAGTGAACCTGGAGATGCGGTCTTTATAAGCAATTGTCCTTACTGGAGGGAAGCATTCCTCAACAAAATCTTGAGCTAATGTCTCCCAGTCAGTGTAGTGACCTGGCGGTTTGCTTCCAAGCCACTTCTTAGCTGCACCTCTGAGAGAAAACGGAAAAGTTCGGAGACATAAAGCGTTCTTGTTGAGGTTCCCAGACTTGAAAGTTTCACAGACAGCCAGAAAGTCATCTATATGTGTGCAGGGATTATCATCTGGCCTTCCTTCGAATTGCACGTCCCTAGAGATCAGTTCTAGGAGAGGAATCTTAATCTCATAGCAGGATCGTTGTCATTGGAAAACACGGTGATGGGGGACCGAACATTAGATGCGCGCGACTTACTATAGTCCGCAACACTCTTAAGAGCATCCATTGCGGAAGGGGAAGATGGAACGAAAGTGATCCGTTTCTGTACCTGCTATGATCTGCAAGAGACAAAAACAAACACAACCGGTGTAAAATCGAAGTGTGATGTGAAATGAAAGATGGAAAGGTAGAAGAACAAAATGCCAACTCTTCTTTCAACGAAATAGAAGAGTCCCCGGCAACGGCGCCAATTTGATGAGCTGCAGAATAGCGGTCAATCAAATAACTACCAAGCTGTGAAGCTAGGGTAGATCGTATTCCATGGGTCTCCTCTACTTCCTTACTCAAATATGTTGGCAATTTAAATTCAAGGTTAAAACACGTAGTGCGTGGTGTGAGTTCCACGACTTCTATACTAAAATGCAAAGACAGGTTGAAATGAAATTAAAGCGAATACCGATTGATTGATTGACTAAGACAAAAGATAGGCAGGCTTAGATTTCGAATCCCCCTTAGATCACCAGAGCATAGGCAATCAACAGATCAGCGATTTCCGATTCTAGTTCATTCAGTTCTCAGACACCATCGTAACTCCTGACCCTTAGGTTTAAGACTGGCGAACGTTCGCTCTATCCGATCTAGCTACCACGATTAATTAGTCACCCGAGTACGGTCGCCTCTCGTAACGACTTAACTTAACTGGTGGAATTACTAACGATTTATGAGTTACTCTTGCAGTGGATTAACCCTAATCGGTTCCTACGAAAGGCACACTCCAATTATAAGGTTAATTGTTCAACTTGATGTTCTAAAGTAAGGCGAGTGTTCCCTTCTATCCTTAGCTTAACAAGAATCTAATCTAGGTGGCCAAACCAGACAAGAAACACAGAGAACAAAGAACAAATATAACATGAAGGAGAAACTGAATGAATTTCGAATCTAATCACCGCCGATCCGTGACCGCTGTAAAGCCCTGGGTCACTTAGGGTTCATCTAATCTAAGCTATACGAGTTTAGCTACTCATATTCAATACAGAAGAATCGAGGACAGACAAAGAATACATCTCAGGTAGGGAAGACAGAGAAGAACTGAAAAACCTAATTTCAACGACTCCTTGCAGCTTCAATCTGCTGGATCTTCAACTCCTAGCACTGGCTCTCCGAGATGGATGGATGGCGTCACGATCCGTTCCTGGCTCCTCGAACTCTATCCACTCGTCCTCTCTCTCTCTCAGTCTTCGAATTTTTTATCCCGTGTGTAGATTGTGTGTAAGTTATGATATCTCATTTAGCCGCTTGATTCAGTATTTAAACCAAACCGGCAATTGCTGCTTTTTCACTGGGATTTTTGCCAAAAATCCAAGGATATTTTCGGCGAAAATATCTGCTCAAATGTTGGCTTGATCCGTCTGTTTCTTCCGGCTGAAAAAGCTTAGGCTTCTCGGCGAAAACATCCCAAGGTTTTCGCTGAAAATTCCTTCTTGTGAGGGACTGTTGATTCCTTCTTGGATTTTCGACGAAAACCCAAGGGAATTTTCGCCGAAAATGTGTGTGTAAACTGGAGCAGGAATTCTTTGACTTGAGTGATTTCTCCGATTGATTCAGGTGTGATTCTTTGGGGTTCCAACGACTAAGACACGTCCTTGACTACCGTATTTGATGGCAAAAACCTGTGCTAACATGAAAACACTAGAAAACTATCAAATAGACCCGGAATGGGCCAAGGTAATAAAAAAGTCACGAAATAGAGCGGTTGAGTGAATATTCGATATTCTACCCTAAAAACTGTGTCTTAAGCAATGAAATGTCGCTTAAATGAGGCTGATAATCATGTTAATTCGAGTGTCATCAGTATCAGCAGCCAGTTCATCAGCATCCATACGTTCTCCCTTTGAGCCATTCAACAGCTTACACCCGGACCAACCAATGCACCTGAGAACATGCTGAGGACGTACGTCAAGGGTACTCCCTCCAGTGGCAAAGTGGATGATAAGGCGTATACCAAGTCGTTCAATGAGTGCAGAAATAGCTCCCGCAAATGGCAGATCGACTTCCTGAAAATGGTTTCCAAAATGAGTCATGGCGGTGAACATGAGAGAGCTGAAATCAACCTCAACGCCGGTAGTGGCACAATGCATCAGCCAAGTATCCATGGGAGTGACCAGAAATCGACCGACAGAACGTGGGAGAAAGATACGGGTAAGAAAGTAATGGAACAGCTTCAGAGAGTCAGGTAGTGCAGAAACGGAGGCGTACGCGAGGGATGGATAGGAATCCCCAGTCTATTTAGAAAGAACACGCGCAGGGTTAAAATGAAGTAAGGCAAAGTCAGATTCATAAAAAATAGAGACTCCTACCTGAGGAAGAGCAAGAACCAGGGACAGAAGATTAGGAGTGACATAAATGATATGTCCATCCACAAACGTGCTAAACCTTCCTTGATGAAGATTGCCCTCGAGCCGAAGGTTGGTGTAGAACTAGTAAACTGCATCATGATAGCAAGTATGGCGTTGAGGAAGAGCATAAGAGCTTCAACCGAGGTTGGAAATGAGGCGATCAGGGTAAAGACCATATTTTCCGAAGTCAATAGGGTTGACACAGATGTTTGGAATGAGAGGTCGGTCAAGGTAGAAGTGGTTGTAGATAGCACGAAAAGAGGAAGAGCGGAAATGGTCATTTGTGTGGAGCACATGCTCATTGGCTAGTTGGGTAAGGGTGTGGTCAAAGTGGTCCATTTTGCCGAGAGGAAGAGAAATAGCAGAAGACAAGAAATAGGGATGAACACAGGAATGAGACAGAGCAGTAGTTAATAAAGAAAAAGAGAGGAAGAGGAAAAGGCAAGTGAAGTAAATGCATTTATGAAAAGGAAAGCAGGAAAGACAAGCAAAAGGAAAGTCAATCAGGCAAGAATTCAAAACAAGGAAACTAATGAAAACATTTAATAGACTCGACATCTGCTAAGGAAAAAAGACCAAGATGCGTACACAAAAACAGAAAGCGTTCAATAGGCAATGCTTTAGTAAAGATATCAGCAAGTTGATTCTCCGAATTCACAAAAAGTAACTCAATTTCATGGGATTGAACAAGATCTCGAATAAAATGATGTTTAATCGCAATATGCTTCATCCCAGAGTGATGCACATGATTTTTAGTCATATTTATCGCACTAGAGTTATCACAGTAAAGGGGTGTCGGACCAAAAGAATGACCATAGTCAATCAGTTGAGAACGCATCCAGACAAGTTGAGTAGCACAACTACCAGCTGCAATGTATTCCGCTTCAGCGGTAGAAAGAGCTACTGAACTCTGTTTTTTACTAAACCATGACACAATAGAGAACCCTAGAAACTGGCAGGCACCAGACGTACTACGATGATCATACAAGCTACCAGCAAAATCCGAATCAGGGTAGCCAATTAAATCACATGAAGCATCAGCAGGATACCAAAGACCTAGATCACTTGTGCCATTCAAATATTTAAAAATACGTTTAACTGCAATGAAATGACTCTCTTTGGGATTACATTGAAATCGAGCACACACACCAACACTATGTGAGATATCAGGCCGGCTTGCAGTCGGATAAAGCAACGAACCTATCATGCCTCTATATTGTTTTTCATTAAACTGTTTTCCAGCTTCATCTTTATCAATCTTAAGAGTAGTAGACATAGGGGTGGGAAAGAATGATAACTCACTGATAAGGCTCATTTCGAATGACTCTTGCATTTTAGTACCAAAGTCTCTGCTAAGAAGATCGTTAGCAGAACCGAAAATAATATCAGCAACATAAATTTGAACTATCAAAAGATCAGATTCATGCTTATGAATGAAAAGTGTATGTCAACTGATCCCCTAGAGAAACCTTGATTAAGTAATAAATTACTCAATTTTTCATACCAAGCTCTAGGAGCTTGCTTTAATCCATAGAGAGCCTTTTTAAGTTTGAACACATAATCAAGAAATTCGAAATTCTCAAACCCAAGAGGTTGTGCCACAAAAACTTCTTCTTTAAGATCACCGTTTAAAAAGGCACTTTTAACATCCATTTGAAATAACTTAATATGATTTATACTAGCAAAGGCACATAAAAGACGAATAGCTTCTAATCGAGCAACCGGAGCAAAGGTTTCATCGTAATCAATTCCCTCTTCTTGACAAAAACCCTGAGCTACAAGACGAGCTTTATTCCTAATCACATTACCCTTTTCATCAGATTTGTTTCTAAAAACCCACTTAGTACCTATCATAGATCTATTTTCAGGAAGAGGAACTAAAGTCCAAACATCAGAACGTTCAAATTGGTTATGTTCATCATTCATAGCTAAAATCCAATTCTCATCAGTTAACGCATCCTTGTAATTTTTTGGTTCCACAATAGATACAAAAGCATTATAAACTGTTCTTGAGCGAGTGACCATACCAGAGGATTACCAATAACCAAGTAGGGAGGATGTCTTTTAGCTATGTGAGGAGGAGGGTTAGTAGCCTCTGTAGTTCCAGGGACTGCAGGGACAGCAGCTTCTTTTTCAGCTTCTTGTGAAATAGGAGTAGTATTTTCAGATGATGAAGCAATGACAGGTGTTCTCACAAAGCCAAAGTCTTCATCTTCCAAATCCTGTAACTCAACATCAATGCAAGTAGATTCATCGAAAATAACATTTATGGATTCTTCAAGTTTAAAGGTTCGTTTATTGTAAAATCTATAAGCTTTACTTAAATCAGAAAAACCAAGAAAGATGCCTTCATCCGATTTGGCATCGAATTTTCCTAGTTGATCCTTAGTATTTAGGATGACGCACTTACAGCCAAACGGACGAAAGTAACTAATGTTAGGTTTTCTACCCTTCCAGATTTCATAGGGGGTCTTTTTAATACGAGAACGAACTAAGGCTCTATTGGTAATGTAACAAGCAGTGTTCACAGCTTCACCCCAAAAGATCTTAGGCAAACCAAAGTCATGAAAAGCAAGGTACAAGCAATTTCAACCAAAGTTCTATTTTCTCATTCTACAACACCGTTTTGTTGCAGAGTTCTAGGAGTAGAGAAGTTATGACGAATACCATAATCATTACACTTCAAATTCATTGTTTTCAAACTCACCTCCATGATCACTACGGATTTCATTGATAACCTTATTTTTCTCATTTTGAACTCTATGCACAAAATTCTTAAACTTAGAGAAAGTTTCATCCTTACTAGCAAGCATAAAAATCCATGAGTAACGAGAAAAGTCGTCTACAAGAACAAACACATAAGACTTTCCACCTAAAAGAGGAAGAACTAGCAGGACCAAACAAATCAAGATGAATAAGATCAAGACAGTCTTTAGATGAAATATTTGATTTGCTTTTGAAACTAGAACGAGTTTGCTTACCCTTGGCACAAGCATCACAAAAGAAATCCTTGGTTTTATAAAGTTCAGGAAGCGCTTTTACAAGATCAAGACTACTTAACTTAGACAGAATCCCTATACTCACGTGACCTAGCTTCCTGTGCCAAGCAAGTCTTTCATTCTCCTTAACGGTAGCAGGCAGATTTCTTTAGCATTGTTCATTTTTACCAAGTTAACAACATAGATATCTCCTCTATGAAAGCCAGTGAAAAGAAGTTTATGATCCTTACTAGATTCAACATAGCATAAATCAGATTCAAAGATGTCTCTATTAGTATCACCACAAATCTGACTTATAGAAAGCAGGTTGTGTTTAAGTCCTTCAACAAGAAAAACTTTGTTCAAAATGGTCTTAACACTAATTTTAATAGAGCCAATACCAATAATTCAACTAGAACTATTGTCACCGAAACTTACTTTACCTTATAGAAAGCGGGTTCTGGAACTATTGTCACCGAAACAGGTTGTGTTTACCTGTTTGAGATCATGAAAGAGATCTCTATTACCGGTCATGTTATGTGAGCACCCACTGTCCAGAACCCAATCATCGTTCATAACATTCGACTGGTAACAAACCTGAAACAAAGATAGTCATTTCTGTCTAGGCATCGAGACAAGCTTGGATGCCTTTCTTTCGGAAACAGTAGATAATCTATTATATGAATTGTCAAAGTTTTTCTCATTATAGTAATTTTCAACCCATGGCCTTTGCTCAAAATGCCTAGGATAGCACGGATTAAGACATAAATAATCGTTGTACCCTAGATACCTTCTAAACTCTCTATTCTGCTTATATAAATTTCTTAGATTCATTCTTAGATTTCTTTCATAGTGTTTAGAATCAGTGAGATGGCATTGAACTGTTTTTAATTCATTAGATAACAGCTTTGTTTCGTTAGTTTTAACTTTCAGCTCCTGCTTAAGACAGACAAACTTCTTTTTAACACTAATGAACTCCTGATTTATTTCATGGATAGTACTTAACAGAACTTCTTGACTTAAATCTTCACATTCAGATTCAGAATCAGAAGAGCAGTGAGTCACACTTACATCGAGTTTGTGTTCAGTTTCCTGAGTAGTTTCGAGGTTAGTGGTAGTGGCCATGAATGCTTGAACTTCTTCTGATTCAGAAGCATCTTCATCGCTGTCAGTGCCATCCCAGGTAGCTTGGAAGGCTTTCTCCCTTTTTACCCAAGGGCACTCAGCTTTGATGTGCCCAAGTTTTCCACAGTTGAAGCAACCTGCACTGTTAGTCTGCACACTAGATTCCCTTTTTATTCTACCACCATTTTTAGACAAATTTTTAGACTCCTTAGAGCTCTCAGATTCAGCCCCTTTAGTCTTGTTCCAGTTGCTTCCATTTATTTTCTTATCACGTCTAAACTTAAGGAGTCGACTAACATGTTTGCTAAGCAGAGATAGTTCATTATCATCATAATCATCAAGATCATCATCAGGTGAGTCAAGCTCAGTTTTAAAGGCAATATTTTTCTTTCCTTTAGGTTCATCCATGACTTCTTCTCTTTTTAACACTTCCTCGTGTGTGATTAAAGACCCATACAACTCATCTAGATTAATTTCAGCCAAATTTTTAGATTCTTTGATAGCAGTGATTTTAGGTCTCCACTGTTTGGGTAGAGACCAGAGAATCTTCCTAACGAGATCCTCATTCTCATAAACCTTTCCTAGAGCTTCAAGCTTATTAACAATGTTTTGAAACCTATCACACATATCATGAATAAATTCTCCAGTATTCATATGAAATTATTCAAATTCGTGTTTTAGCATGTTAATCCTTGAGCTCTTGACTAAATTAGTTCCTTCATATGTGACACACAGTTTATCCCATATTTCTTTAGCCGAGTTACAGCTAGAAACCCTATTGAATTCATCTCTTCCTAATGCACAATACATTAAATTCATAACTTGAGCATTTTTTTGAACATTTTTCATATCATCATCAGACCATTTATAGCTTTGGTTTGTACCTCATTCGGTCCGTCAGTGACGATTCTCCAGAGAGCTGGATTGGATGAATAACTCCATCCTGTTTTTCTAGTAACCGTAATGAGCACCCTCAAAATTAGGAGGCCGGTTCTGTGAGAAACCATCTGCAAGAAACACAGCACTTGGTGAAACAGAGGAATCCCCAGTCGCGCTCATGATTAACAGAAGGAAAGAGCGAATGAAAAGAAAGACACGAGTGAGAAAAGGACACGAAAACACCTGGAGTCTTTTGCACCGATGAATCGTCGATTCAAACGTGAGAGTGACCTGCTCTGATACGAATTGTTGAATTCGAGTCCTCTCTGTTTCTCAATCACGATCATGTTCGTATGTGGGAGTTAAAACCCTAGCACAGCTCACAAAGAGAGAGAGAGAGAGAGTGAAGACGTTTGGGAGACGAAATGAAGCAGGAGAAGCTGATCTGTTCGGTTTATATATGTGGGCTGAATTGACAAGTTAGAAGATATATATTTGGGCTGTTCACAGATCAGCCCGAATGGTGAATATAAAGGAAGTTAACGGGAAATAAGAGCAGAATCGTAAGAGCACGGACACGCGATTTTTAACGTGGTTCCACGAAGCTTACTAGCTTTGATGTACGTCCACGCTCGAAGGAATTCCTTCAAGATTGTTTTTTCTTATTGTATGAATAACAAGAAACAAGGATACAAATACTCGAATGGTTTGAGTACTTACTCCCCGTACAGCACTCTGTAAGCTCCCCGCTTGCACCACCGATATTTCGTACACTTTAGCTTACGATCCCTCCGATCTTTTGCTCTTACTGTTTTTGCTATTTCCAATCAAAAGCTTAACCTTCTGATTTGCCACTATACTCTTTATATAGTACTCAATGCATTGAAGAGCAAGATCTCCTTCTTGATATGTAGCCGTTGATGAGCTGAGGGAAGAGGAAACTTTGTACAAGTTTCCATCTTTGGTTTTGAACATTTGATTTTATTCCTTGAGACAAATCTTCTCTGATTTGTATCCTTTCCCATTCGGTGGCTTGCCAAGTTTGGCTCAACATCTTCTACTTATGACTGTAAACCTCCACATTGAAATTACATATTCATCACAAGTCATCTTGGTGACATGATTTTAAACTTCCATGCCAAAGCCTACTGATGAACTGCAGAACAAGGTATCAAATACTACAAAGCTAACAAGCTAAGCAGATCGTATTCCACGGGTCTTCTAATAATTATCTACTCAAATGTAAAGGCAGATTACTCAGTTTAACACGTTGTGCGTGGTGTGAGTTCCACGTCTTCTATTCTAGAAAATGCAAGAAAATTGAAAACTAAATTGAAAGACAGATTGGAAGATTGGTTGACTTAACAAAGATGACAGACAAGCTTAGACTTCGAATCCCCCTTAGTTCACCAGAGCATTGGCAATCAACAGATCAGCGGATTTCAATTATCATTCAATCAATTCTAAGACACAACCATAACTCCTGACCCTTAGGTTTAAGACTGGCGAACGTTCGCTCTATCCGATCTAGCTACCAAGATTAATTAGCCGCTGAGTACGGTCGCTTCTTGCGACGACTAAACTAACTGGTGGAATTAGTAATGATTTAAGAGTTACTGTTGTTGTGGATTAACCCTAACGGGTTCCTACGAAAGGCATACTCCAATGAATAGTTTAATTGTTGATTTGGTGTTTTAAAGTAAGGCGAGCATTCACTTCTATCCTTAGCTTAACAAGAATCTTATCTAGGTGATCAATCCAGACAAGAAATATAAACAACGAAGAACAAACCAAACATGAAAGAGAAACTGACAGAACTTTGAATTTAATCACCGCTGATCCGTGACCGCATTAAAGCCCTTGGTCACTTAGGGTTCATCTAGTCTAAGCTCTACGAGTTTATCTACTCATGTTCATAACGACAGAATCAAAGACAAAAACAGAGTTCATCATGAAAAGGAAGAACATATAGAAACTATAAAACCTAATTAAGATGACTCTGGCAAAGCTTCGCTCTCCGGTAATCTTCAATCCTAACTCCGAGTCGCCAAGTTCAAGGGATGACGTCACGATCTCTTTTTGGCTCTTCGATCTCTAAAACTCTGTTCTCTCGAACTCTTTAGGTCTGGAACTTGTGAAAGTTCTATTATGAGAAGTATATTATGAGGTGTATTTGATTTGGCCCGCCGGTTAAGTATTTATACTTAACCCTAAGTCTGCCGGATTTGCCTGGATTTTTTGGCGAAAACTTAAGGAGTTTTCGCCGAAAACTTCTTTGTAAAATGCTACTTCCGTCGACTAATTCTCCTGTGATTTTTATGTGTAGAGTTTTCGGCGAGAACTTTGACTTCTCGCCGAAAACTTCTTATTGTGAGCTCTGCCGATTTCTTCTGGAGTTTTCGCCGAAAACCTGAGGACTTTTCGTCAAAAACTCTAGTGTAAAACGGGGCAGGATTTCTGTTTGACTTGACTGACTTCTTGGACTAGTTCCGGTGTGGTTCCTCGAGGTTCCAATGCTTTAGACACGTCCTTGGCTACTTTATTTGACGGCAAAAACCTGTGCTATCATGAAAACACTAGAAAACCATCAAATAGACCCGAAACAGACCAAAGTAACACAAATGGCATGAGATAGAGCAGTTGAGTGAATATTCGCTATTCTACCCTAAAAACCATGTCTTAATCCAGGAAATGTCGCTTAAATGAGGCTGATAATCACGTCAAATCGAGTGTCATCAAAATACCCCACAGTTAAGCTTTTGCTTGTCCTCAAGCAAATTGAATAGAACACACTCACGTTCACAAATGATAAGATCGATTAAATTGAAGTTCAAGCAAACACAATGAATTATTAGACAGGTAATCCCTAGAACAAGAAACCTAACATGCATACTGATCAGCTAAACAACCCGGTCTCAGTAAAAACTACACACGGCAAGAATTAGTAACCAATCATGCACGAATTTGACCTGACCGACCAAACTCCTCACACAGGAAATATTTAGTAAAAAGGAAACTCTCACTCTCTGTGTTTAAGGATGTGTTTCTGCTCTCAATCATTTTCTGTTATTGAATTCTGTCATAAGTTTGCAATTCGACCACATCTCCACCACTGTGATAACACGAGGAACTAGTCAAGAAGGACTTCCTTGCTTGGGATTGTAACGAATTCTACACTACAAGGGTTAAGATGAGATGGATGAAGGGAATGTATGATGATGGCTTTGGTGCGGTGTAGCTTTCGACTAACTTCCCTCGAATCTAGCTTATGGCTTCCTACCGTCTAACTAGACACGGGTGGAATAGTGACGCTCGTCCTATGATACCCTCAAGCAACCTAGCACTTTATTTTCTTTATACACACATTTTTTCTGAATTTTCTTTTGACTTCGTTCTTCCATATATAGGGAGAAGAACATTATTGAACTAAAAACTTTGAAACTTTTTAACTTTTCTATTTTTTATTTTTTTATTTATTTATTTTTTCTTTTGTGCTGATTCTTTCTTTTAGTTGCTATAGGGGTTTACACGTCTGGACATAATAGCTAAGACCACCCGTTTAATGGCTATAGGCAAGTTACCACAAACCGACTTTCGGTAGGCTAATCTAGAACGACAACCACAGGGGATCAACGGGGAATGGAAGAATGGGGATTGGCTGTAATGTATATCGAACCGAAAGAACAAGCCAAGCTCAATGGTTTAAACCTAATGGATTTAACGTAGGGTAGGCTATCTGGCTTAGTAGCTGAATCTAGGTGCCCCTATCATTCTAGAACTCGTGTCATCGTGTGGTCTCGAATAGGTCTCATGCAAATTCTAACTCATTCAAGCAAACAGAAAATCACTCAAAAAGAATTCAAATTGCAAGTTACGTGCAATGGATCAAAAGCTCACAGTTGGTTTGCTAGTCGGATTCGGTCATTTTCATGCAATCAAGGCGACAGACTACAAGTGTGATTTTAAAAATCTGTTCTGACCAAGCAATTTAGCATCAAAGTATACACGTTGGTTCTCAGGTTCTAGGTTAAGCAGTCTAAGCATCATTATGACAGATTGAACAACAACTTAACATAAAAAATCAAGAACCGAGCAATTCTAATGCTAGAGATACTGGAAAGGAACCACGATACACACAAAAACACAATCAAGGGCAATCAAGTTCATGCGAGGTTCTCTAGCATCCTACCCCACACTTAAATCGTTTCGTGTCCTCACAGGACTAAAACTAGAGTTGAGAGTGAAATAGAAGAACCTGGACCGAGATGGTTGGTGTAGGGGATGAACACGGGTCCTCGGAGCGGAGGGAATCGGGAGGTGGAATGTGGAGGACGTCGTTGACCTACCGGCCATGCCAGCTGCGCCTCATACCTCTCATCAGTGCGGTGCATGTGCTGCTACATAATAACCCATCTGGCATCCTAGGTGGCGGTGTCTGTGACTCGCCACTCATGAAGTCGCTCGTACAGCTCTCCAAGATCAGCTGGATGCGGTCGGTGCTGAGGATGGGGTGCCTGGAATGGATCCTGGAGGGGCGATTGCTGCTGATATGCATACCTTGCCGGCTATTGTGGTGAGGGTGTATGGTCATCAAACTCATGCTCTGGCTGAGGCTGCTCCTCGTCAGAATCATCTTCTTCCTCTGACTCATCCTCTCGGGGTGGAGGAAGAACGGCTGCCACATACGGACTATAGTCCAGCTGGAGGTCGAACTCAACAGCTAAGTCACCACCGACGGTGCGTACAATGTGGCGCGGGATCTCAGGTCCGTAGGACTGGCTCAGACCGAAGGTGAGGACGAGGCGGCCTACGAAGTTGCCACCAAGGAGAAAGCGTGGGTCCTTGTTCGTCTTGGTCTTCTTGTGGAAGAGGTGTGCCAGCACCCATCCAGGATGAAGTGGGCGGCCCTCTCAGATGGCACGAAGCAGAATGAGCTCCTCTCTGCTCATGTGGTGGCGATCCTTCTCTGGAGCAAATAAAATGGATCTACGCCAAACCATATGAATAAAGCGAAAGAGAGGGTGAGAGAGTGACCTGACGGAGTTATGACTCCCAATCTGAGAACCCGGAACTCCAGTGACGTGACTCCAGATCTCGTCATAGGGTGGTCCGCTACCTGAGTTGTCCTCCCAACCGAGCTGATGGTCACGGTAGTGCTCGGGCGGGATGCCAAGATGAGTTGCGAACTCATCGTACGTGAGGGTTCTGTACACCCCACAAAGATAGAAGGAGATGATCTTCTTGCGCTGGCGCCTCGCGTGCGTGTCCAGCTCAAATGTGGCCCAGAACTCCCGTAGGGCGACCTTTAGCAAGTCGTCAGCCATGGTGGTCAGCTCCAGAAGACCTGCAGCTGCTAGAGAGGCGTGCACATTCTGGTGCCAATTCTCGTCGTGCTCGAGGAGGGAGTCAAGGGATAGTGGTCGCACGTGAGCAACTGGGGTGTCCTGGAACTGCTGGTAGGGCTCAAAGTAGTACGCGGGCAGGTGGGTGATGGTGCAGTGATACCCGGCGCAGCCTGGAAGTGCTGGAGGAGGGCCATGGACGGCAGGAGTGACAGGGGCATGTGCCTGGGAGCTAGACCCGATGTCAAGTCTAGCCTTAGTCCTGCGCTCATGAGTGACATTCCTATAGCAAGAAATGAAACCAGATTAGTCAAACCAAGAACCTACCCCACACTTAGTAGAAAAACTCAATTTCACAAAAAAATGAGGAAAACCGAGTGGGGGTAAGCAAAGCGAATAATCGGTAATCACAATGAATCAAAAAGCACGCATATGTCTAGCCGGAATGTTAATAGCACAATTAGAGTCCAGAAGTCAAACCGACATTCAAAAAGTCAACATTAGAATGCATTGAACCCTAATCATGTCAATCACTAGCACAAATCGAGAAATGACGGCATAACATCAACTCTGACAACCAACACAGTGCTACGTGAATGGACAAATATGGCAGCCAACAGAGGAAAAAACAGTTCAAGGTCAAACCGATATTTCATAAAAAGTCAACACCACAAAGAATTATTCTTTAAGCTTAGCAACACATAATCAAATGGCATTAAAATTCAGCACAATTCTCCCTAAGTATGCTAGAACAATCCAAAGCAATCAGTTCACCAAAATTCTCACGAAATAGTCAGCACGCAAATCAAGGTAGACCTAAAAGTCAACCGAAGTCAACACTGATGAAATTCAACATTCTATATGTCAAAAGACTTGAAATGAAAAGCTCTACAACTTACCTTGCAGTCATGACTGCTGAAAACGAACGGAATGAGAGAAATCAGAGAAAAACCTGAAAAATTAGGTTTCGGTAGAACTGGAACTCTAGAGCTCCGATTCGGACGTTCTACGGCTTGGAATGATCGGGAGAGAGAGAGGAAGGGTGTGGCGGTGGTTGGTGATGGTGATGGCGGCGGAATCAGGCGGCGGTGGCAAAAATAGTTTGGCGGCAGCGGGTTTCAAAAAACAAAGGGGGGAACGATTTTTCGGAAATGAAAAAGTGAGGGGGAGAGAGAGAAAGACCGGGAAAATAGGGGATAATTTTTTTGGATTTTCTTGAATTTTTCGGTGAAATGAAGTGTAATTTTTCACCAAAAACTCTAGTTCAAAACGTCTGCTGGTTTTCAAAGCCAGTTTTCGCCGAAAAGTAGAGTACTTTTCACCGAAAAGTTGATCAAAGATCGGTCAGAAAACACGGTGGGTTTTGAAGAGGAGTTTTCGCCAAAAAGTAGAGTGCTTTTCGCTAAAAACTTTGACCTGCACGTTTGAAAATATTTTCACAATCCCGGCAAACTTCAGAAAATCAGAATGAAATTGGCAAAAATCGAAACAACCTCAAATAACTTGCGATTGAAACGATAACACACAAACTACACACGAAAAATAAGAAATCAAGCAAAGTGACACTTTTGGCTCCCCCGAACCGACTCTAAAACAAGGAGTTTGACACAATTTAAAAACTAACTCCAGCCGTGGGTTGGGTCCCACGAAGCGCTGTTTGATTAACGTCCTTGAGCTGGACGATACCTGGACGGTGTTAGGAGACATCCCAACTCAGGATCTCCTTAACGCTAGCATCGGAATTCATGAAGTAGAGCTTCATGGTATCTCCGGTGAGCGTAAATTTCTTCCCGTTAGCGTGAGTGAGCTTAGTGCGTCCATCGGGAACATGATCAGTGATCTTGAACGGTCCGAACAGTTATCTTGAGAGATCATCCTTCGTGAGTGTTACAATGGAAGGAATGAGGACAGTCGGCTTTATCTTCTCTTTAACCTCCGACTTCATTTCACCGGGATCCGTGATCTTTGGCGCTTCCTTGGGAGATGCTTTTGGCTTCTCCTTCTTCACTTGCTCCTGCGCGGTGGCTTGACAGGAATTGGTGGTGCAGCTGGCTCGAAAGAAGATGGTGGAGCAACTGGCCTACAAACCATTTGAGTCTTCTTTTGATTCTTCCTCCGTAGCCTGCCAGGTTCCTTTGCTTGGCAGTGATTGAGAAGAAGAGGCTTTCAGTTCCTTCTTATTTGGCAGCTTTTGTGCCGAAGATCCTGGTTTCTGCTTGATGTTCTGTTCAACACCTGTAACAACAGTTGATCTAGAAACACTAGAAGAGACATCAGTAATGGAGTTGACCAGAGTCAACTCCACAGTTTCAACAGCAAGACAGTGAGGTTCTTCTTCCATAGGAGTATATTTCATGCCGTCCTTAAGGTGGAATGTTATCGTTTCCTTACCAACCCTTAAGGTCAAGGAACCACTCGAAACATTGATTTGCATTCCGGTTGTTTCCATGAAGGGTCGACCTATAAGAATAGTAGAATCCTCCTCGCTAGTATCTATAATCACAAAATCAGCTAAGAAAGTGAAAGGACCAGATTTAGTAAGAACATCCTTGATGTCTCCTCTAGGCGTTTTCAATGATCTATCAGCAAAGACAAGTTGCATGCTGGTCGGTTCAAGTTCTCCTAGATTTAATTTCTTGAACAAACTCAAAGGCATGACATTGACAGATGCACCTAGATCAACCAAACTACGTTCTATCTCAATATCATTAATGACTAGAGGTAGCGTGAAAGAACCAAGATCAGAACACTTAGCTGGATATGGCGAGGAAGGCTTCTTGCTACGGATGGTAGGGTGTCCTTCTTTGTTTCCCCACATGCCAATCTCGATCCTTGCGTTCGGCAGTAACACCCTTGGAAAAGGAGGCTTCTCGTAGTATGGAGCAAGAGGAGGGTCATACTCCTTAGGCGCCTCTTTCTTCGATGTCTTCTTCTCCGGAACTTCAATGGTCCTGTAAAGATTAGAAGAAGGGGAATTAGTAGGTGAGTTTGTCGGATCATGAATAGATACCATCTTAGGTTGCTTTTTTCTTGGCTTCGGCTCGGTTTGGCTGGGTAGCTGGCCATATGGTCGACCAGATGCGAGCATGCTAGAGATCTGGTTCATTGCATGCTCTATTCTTTGACCGGAAGCAATCTGTTCTTGGTTGAGGAGAGCTTGAGCTTTGAACTGACTATCATGATCGTCAAGTCTGGTGATGATCTGATTGAGCTTCTTGTCGAGTTCACTGGAGTTGTTGTCCTTCTGATGCTGCTGTCCAGTATAGGTATTGTTCAAATATTGATTCTGGCGATTGCCAGGAGTAGCTCCATAGTTGCCCGGATTCCGGTGTTGCGGCTGATTGACACCTCCCGTCAGATTGTTTGGTTTCTGATCCTGAGCTGAACCAGTTGGTCAGCTATTCTAATTCTGGCTTTGGTTCTGGTTGGCACCGACATTGTAAGGAGGTCGATTTTGGAAATTTCCCTGTTGTCTGTAGTTGCGGTAGCCAACATCACCTTGTTGGTTGTTGTTGAAGCCTTGAGAAATGAAATTGACTTCTTCAGAAGACCAGACTTCTGCTTTGCCAAAGTTCTGGCATCGGCCTCCATCAGCAACGTAGACAGAGGCTACTGGCAGCTTGATAGGTGTAGAAGACTTCTTCAGATGTTTCTCAACTTCTGTTTTGATGGTTGCCTCAAGGTCGAGCTTGTTTCTTGATCCTTCTGATTGTCGTTCCCAGTTCCTTGACTTGGAAGCATAGTTCGCGAAATGGAGAATAGCAGTTTTAGGTGTGAGGGTAGTGCAATCCCCTTCAGCTAGGGAATTGACCCATTTGGCAGATTCTTCACGAAGACCTCGAGGAAAGATTTCAGCTAACTGTTCTTGGAATTCATTCCAAGTGTTATATAAGCTCCCTCCTTCCTTCTGAGAAAATCTGGCGATGCTGTCCTTGAAGGCTGTTGTTCTGGAAGGAAGGAAGTACTCTTCGAAAAATCTTGAGCGAGAGTATCCCAATCTCTATAGTAACCAGGTGGTTTGCCGGTGAGCCACCTCTTAGCTGTGCCTTTAAGAGAGAACGGGAAAGCTCTCAAGCATAGAGTGTTCTTGTCGAGATTCCCATTCATGAAAGTGCCGCAAAGATCAATGAAATCCGCCAGATGCGTGCACGGATTGTCAAGTGGCCTGCCTTCAAATTGTAGATCCCTAGAGATCATGGTCAACAAAGGAATCTTGATCTCATAGTCAGGATCTCCTTCGATGCGTGGCACGATGATAGAAGATTGAACGCTAGTCGCGCTCGCCTTGTTGTAGTCAGCTAGACTCTTCGGTGCGCTCGGTGGTGGTGCTAGTTGACCGCCTGGTGGTGGTAACTGAACACCGATCCTAGGAGATGGAGGAGGTGAAAGTGATTCGCTGTATGAAGCGGATGAAGATGACGGTGAAGATGAAGATAAGGAACTTTCCTCCATTTCTCGATCTTAATTGGAGTGACAGATGGAGGTGGATTGGTTCTGCCTCTCGTTGAAATTCGTGATTGACTTGGCGGAGCAGAACTGCCTGGTCTCTCTATACTCTTAGCCTTGTCGTTCTTGGCGGTTTGAGAGCGCGTGAGAGGGCGGTGGTGCATAAACCTGTGAACAACCTACAAATGACAAAAACAAGCAAAACCAGTGTCAAATCAAAAAAGATGGAAAAATGAAAGATGGAAAGTAGAGGAATAAAATGCCAGTTCTTCATTCAAAAAATTTAAAGAAGTCCCCGGCAACGGCGCCAATTTGATGAACAGCAGAACAGGGTATCAAATACTACAAAGCTAACAAGCTAAGTAGATCGTATTCCACAGGTCTTCTAATAATTGTCTACTCAAATGTAAAGGCAGATTACTCAGTATTAACACGCTGTGCGTGGTGTGAGTTCCACGTCTTCTATTCTAGAAAATTCAAGCAAATTGAAAACTAAATTGAAAGACAGATTGGAAGATTGGTTGACTTAACAAAGACGACAGACAAACTTAAACTTCGAATCCCCCTTAGTTCACTAGAGCATTGGCAATCAACAGATCAGCGGATTTCAATTCTCATTCAATGAATTCTAAGACACCACCATAACTCCTGACCCTTAGGTTTAAGACTGGCGAACGTTCGCTCTATTCGATCTAGCTACCAAGATTAATTAGCCGCCCGAGTACGATCACTTCTTGCGACAACTAAACTACATGGTGGAATTACTAACGATTTATTAGTTACTCTTGGAGTGGATTAACCCTAAATGGTTCCTACGAAAGGCACACTCCAATGAATAGGTTAATTGTTGATTTGGTGTTTTAAAGTAAGGCGAGCGTTCGCTTCTATCCTTAGCTTGACAAGAATCTAATCTAGGCGATCAATCCAGACAAGAAACATAAACAACGAAGAACAAACCAAACATGAAAGAGAAACTGATTGAACTTTGAATCTAATCACCGCCGATCCGTGACCGCTTTAAAGCCCTGGGTCACTTAGGGTTCATCTGGTCTAAGCTCTACAAGTTTAGCTACTCATGTTCATAACGACAGAATCAAAGACAGAAACAGAGTTCATCATGAAAAGGAAGAACAGATAGAAACTGTAAAACCTAATTAAGACAACTTTGGCAAAGCTTCGCTCTCCGGTAATCTTCAATCCTAGCTCCGAGTCTCTGAGGTGAAGGGATGGCGTCACGATCTCTTCCTGGCTCTTCGATCTCTAAAACTCTGCTCACTCGAACTCTTTAGGTCTGGAACTTGTGAAAGTTCTAATATGAAAAGTATATTATGAGGTGTATTTGATTTGGGCCACCGGTTAAGTATTTATACTTAACCCTAAGTCTGCCGGATTTGCCTGGATTTTTCGGTAAAAACTTAAGGAGTTTTCGCCGAAAACTTCTTTGTAAAATGCTACTTTCGTTGACTGATTCTCCTGTGATTTTTATGTGTGGAGCTTTCGGCGAGAACTTTGACTTCTCGCCGAAAACTTCTTCTTGTGAACTTTGCCGATTTCTTCTGGAGTTTTCGCCGAAAACCTGAGGACTTTACACCGAAAATTCTAGTGTAAAACGGGGCAGGATTTCTGTTTGACTTGATTGACTTCTTAGACTGGTTCCGGTGCGGTTCCTCAAGGTTCCAATGCTTTAGACACGTCCTTGGCTACTTTATTTTACGACAAAAACCGGTACTATCATGAAAACACTATAAAACCATCAAATAGACCCAAAATGGGCCAAAGTAAAACAAATGGCACGAGATAGAGCAGTTGAGTGAATATTCGCTATTCTACCCTAAAAACCATGTCTTAAGCCAAGAAATGTCGCTTAAATGAGGCTGATAATCACGTCAAATCGAGTGTCATCACCTACACATTATTGAAAGACTTTAGACACGTGTAGTGTTGATAAACTTCACATATCCTACACGTTGGTGGCATGGTCTCTCACGACTGATAACACCATACGTGCCCATGGGTAGGGACGTAAGACTTTAGACACGTGTAGTGTTGATAAACTTCACATATCCCTTGATGAGGAGGCTTCCCTCCTTCCCTCTTGATGAAGAGGTCGAGATGATGACATCATCATCATGGAGTCGGCCTTAGGGTTTCCCTCCTAATGATGAGGTAGGCTTCCCTGTTGATGAGGAGGTCGACATGATGACATCATCATCATGCAGTGGGCCTTTGGGTTTCCCTCTTGATGATGAGGCAGGCTTCCCTCTTGATAAGGAGGTCGACATGATGACAACATCATCATGGAGTCGACCTTAGGGTTTCCACTTGATGAGGAGGCATGTTTCATTCCTCGATGGGATGCCCTCCTCCTTTATGGGGAGGTATGCTTCCCTCTTCGATGGGATACCCTCCACTTTGATGGGGAGTCTCCGTGAGGACAAAATAGTAAGTTCATAGCCTCACTTAATCACTTTTACTTAATAGAAAGATTAGAGCTTAAGAAAACCATGTAAACCTCCATAAACAAGCAATGTGGTATTTTTGCTAGTCATCTTGGAAAGGTCATATCCCACAGGTCTGGTAGAACTGGGTCGTCATCTATATATGGATGGAAACATAACAAAATTATATTTCCATCGCCACCAAATTTGTATCCATCAGATTTCAGATGAAGGAGTTATGGCCAAAATACTACACTGGACCGATTTATGTTGGCAATTAATGGCCTCATAAAGCCACTTGATTTCTTGTATTTTTTCAATGTGGTATTTGCTCAAAATAATTTTAGGTGTAAACAAATGCCCCCAACAACTTAGTGCACAAGAATTGTGGACTAAGTTGTTTGACACCAATTATATTAATCAAGGCCAAATATTGTCTACGGCATCACAATTAAAACAATCAAGGCAACATCGTGCCCCCTTGTCTAGGTTTTTTTATTACTGCTTGATGTATCGTGCTAGTAACTTGCTATCTAATCTCTTCTAGTTATGACAGTAAACCTCCACATCGAAATTACATATTCATCACAAGTCATCTTGGTGACATGATTTTAAACTTCCACGCCAAAGCCTACGCATTATTAAAAGTGAGACTATACGTGGCTACCTTCCTTCCTCTAAGACAAGTGATGGCGTGGTATGCCACATTGGTGGCATGGTCTCTCAAGACTGATAACACCATACGTGCCCATGAGAAGGGACGTAAGACTTTAGACACGTGTAATGTTGATAAACTTCACATATCTATTGATGAGGAGGCTTCCCTCCTTCCCTCTTGATGAGGAGGTCGAGATGATGACATCATCATCATGGAGTCGGCCTTATGGTTTCCCTCTTGATGATGAGCAGGCTTCCCTCTTGATGAGGAGGTTGACATGATGACATCATCATCATGGAGTCGACGTTAGGGTTTCCCTCTTGATGATGAGGCAGGCTTCCCTCTTGATGAGGAGGTCGACATGATGACATCATCATCATGGAGTCGCCCTTAGGGTTTCCCACTTGAAGAGGAAGCATGTTTCCTTCTTCGAAGGGATGCCCTCCTCTTTGATGGGGAGGCATGCTTCCATCTTTGATGGGATACCCTCCACTTTGATGGGGAGTCTTCGTGGTGACAAAATAGTAAGTTGATAGCCTCACTTAATCACTTTTATTTAATAGAATGATTAAAGCTAAATAAAGCCATGTAAACCTCCATAAACAAGCAATGTGGTATTTTTGGTCGTCATCTTGGAAAGGTCATATCTCACAGGTCTGGTCGAACTGAATCGTCACCTATATATGGATGGAAAGATAACGAAATTATCTTTCCATCGCCACTGAATTTGTATCAATCCAATTTCAGACGAAGGAGTTATGGCCAAAATACTACACTGGACAGAATTAGCACAAAAAATATGCCAAAAAGTTATGGACCGATTTAGATTGGTTAATCACTAAGGCAATTAATGGCCTAATAAAGCCACTTGATTTCTTGTATTTTTTCAAAGTGGTATTTGCTCAAAATAATTTTAGGTGTATGCAAATGCCCCCAACAACTTAGTGCACAAGAATTGTGGACAAAGTTGTTTGACACCAATTATATTAATCAAGGCCAAATATTGTCTACGACATCACAATTAAAACAATCAAGGCAACATCGTGCCCCCTTGTCTAGGTTTTTTTATTACTGCTCGATGTATCGTGCTAGTAACTTGCTATCTAATCTCTTCTACTTATGACTGTAAACCTCCACATTGAAATTACATATTCATCACAAGTCATCTTGGTGACATGATCTTAAACTGCCACGCCAAAGCCTACGCATTATTGAAAGTGAGACTATACGTGGATACCTTCCTTCCTCCAAGACAAGTTATGGTGTGGTATGCCATGTTGGTGGCATGGTCTCTCAAGACTGATAACACCATACATGCCCATGAGAAGGGACGTAAGACTTTAGACACGTGTAATGTTCATAAACTTCACATATCTCTTGATGAGGAGGCTTCCCTCCTTCCCTCTTGATGAGGAGGTCGAGATGATGACATCATCATCATGGAGTCGGCCTTAGGGTTTCCCTCTTGATGATGAGGCAGGCTTCCCTCTTGACGAGGAGGTTGACATGATGACATCATCATCATGGAGTCGGCGTTAGGGTTGCCCTCTTGATGATGAGGCAGGCTTCCCTCTTGATGAGGAGGTTGACATGATGACATCATCATCATGGAGTCGCCCTTAGGGTTTCCCACTTGAAGAGGAGGCAGGTTTCCTTCTTCGATGGCATGCCCTCCTCCTTGATGGGGAGGCATGCTTCCTTGTTCGATGGGATACCCTCCACTATGATGGGGAGTCTCCGTGGTGACAAAATAGTAAGTTGATAGCCTGACTTAATCACTTTTACGTAATAAAATGATTAAAGTTTAATAAAGCCATGTATACCTCCATAAACAAGCAATGTAATATTTTGGTCGTCATCTTGGAAAGGTCATATCTCACAGGTCTGGTAGAACTTTATCGTCATCTATATATGGATGGAAAGATAACGAAATTATCTTTCCATCGCCACCGAATTTGTATCAATCTGATTTCAGATGAAGGAGTTATGGCCAAAATAATACACTGGACATAATTAGCACAAAAAATATGCCAAAAAGATGACGTCATGGACCGATTTAGATTGGTTAAACACTAAGGCAATTAATGGCCTAATAAAGCCACTTGATTTCTTGTATTTTTTTTTTATGAATTGAGCTGAGTTTGTATTCATCAAAACGTGGAATAACCGTACAATAAAAGGAAGGAGAGACTCAAAAACTATACTACCCCTATGATACTATGGGCTTCTCGCCTCCCAAGAGTGAAATTCAGCATTTCACTCTTTATTTCCTCTATGACATGAGAACTACTCCTACATTCAACCCCCCCAAAGATACGATTACATCGCTCCTTCCAAACATGACAAATAAGAACTCTCCAGAGCAGCTTTTTTGCTCTATCTGTTACTGTTTCTCCCCATTTACAAACTATCTTAACCATTTCCTCAAACGAAGCAAATCTGATGCCAGTGATGAAATGATTCAGCAGAGTCTTGGTGAACTCATAGTGGGCAAATAGATGCTCTCTACTTTCCTCCTCCTTCTCACATAATGCACAAAGAGCGTCCACCAAGGGATCCCATGCTTTGATTTTATCCCTTGTATTGATTCTATTTGTCACAATTAGCCATGCTACCACATCTCTTCTAGGTATATTATACCCTGACCAAACAATATTATACCAATCCACAGCAATTTTCTTTCTCCTTATATCCTCCGAAATCATTCCAATCTTCAACTTCTTAACAACCTTTCCTTTCCACTTCAGATCACCTTCATCATCTTGGTCTATATACTCTTTAACACAATCTCTCAGTTTGAGCAGCCGTTTCCAGTGCCAGGACCCTGCATCTGATGTCACTGTCCAGAAAGAGGCTCTCTTGATCCTGTAGTAATTCACCCAAGCAACCCAAAGAGACCCTGCTTTCAGCATGATTTTCCAAATGTGTCTAACTACATTTGCCACATTCCAAGTCCTGAGGTCTCAAATGCCTACACCCCCTTCAACCTTTGGAGAAGCCACAATGTCCCAAGCAACCTTTGGCCTGCCCCTTCAAGCTTTCCCCATAAGAATCTATTGCAGATGCTCTCTATATCCTTAATGAGACTGCTTGGCAGGATAAAGGACAACATCCAGAACTGAAGGATACCATGATTGACAGAGTTAAGTAATTGGATTTTACCTGCATAAGATAGTTTTTTTGCTCTCCAATCTGTGATTCTTTAGTAATCTTGTCCATTAAAGCTCTACAATCAACTCTTCTAAGCTTACCAGTTGTGAGCGGTACCCCCAGGTATCTAAATGGTAGTTCCCCTCTGCAGAACCCTGAAGCAGCTATGATTACTTCTGCTGTGTCTGAGTCAACACCAGCCAAGTATATCTTACTTTTCTCTGGATTAAACTGCAGACCTGAGACTTCTTTGAATTCGTTTAAGATAGACTTTACTACCTCTATAGCTTCAGTATTGGCCTTTGTGAACACTAGGAGATCGTCTGCAAAGCTTAAGTGTGTAAGCTTGGTCCCTTTGCATTGTGGATGCAGTTGATAACCACCCTTAATAACAGCTCTGTCAAACATTCTACTTAGGATCTCCGTTGACAACACAAACAAGAAGGGGGAAATTGGATCCCCTTGGCGAAAACCTCTTTTGGCTGGGAAATAACCACTCAAACTGCCATTAATCTTAACAGAGAGCCCGGAGGAAATGAAACAGGCCTCAATCCATTTGACATATACCTCAGGGAATTTCATAGCTCTCATAGCATCCAATATAAAAGACCATTCTACCGAATCAAATGCTTTCATCAAATCTATCTGTATAGCACATCTGGGGGAGACACCTTTTAACTTGTATTTACTAAGCAACTCATGAGCCATCAGCACCCCATCTCCTATATGCCTTCCTCTCACAAACGCAGTTTGATTCATGCTTACTAAATCAGGAAGTACTTCAGCTAGCCTATTAGATAAGACCTTTGAAACAGTTTTATAAATGACATTGCAACACGATATAAGCCTAAACTTCTTAATATCATCAGCATTCTTCACCTTAGGAATCAAAGCTAAAGCAATTGAGTTCACATATGGAGGCATATAGGATTTCTCAAAAAAACTTGAGACTGCATTGCATACCTCTCCCCCAATCAACGGCCAACTAGCCTTGTAGAATTCTGCATTATAACCATCAGGCCTCGGGCTTTTTATCACTTGAGATACTGAAAAGAGCTTTCCCTATTTCCTCATTACTCACTGGTCTGGCAATCCAGCCTACTTTCTCATCCTCCAGCTTATGCTTAACAATCTCCTTCAGGTCACTTTTTTCACCACAGTACTCTCTCCCAAAAGGCCTTTATAAAAATTAACAACTATATCAGCAATGTCATCAACACTTTCTACCATCTCCCCATTACTATTTTTTAACTGCCTGATAGTGTTGGCAGCATTCCTCACCCTTACATAATCATGAAAGAAATCTGAGTTTCTATCACCTAATTGGATCCAACTGACCTTAGCTTTCTGACGCAATATACTCTCTTCATCCCTTTTAACAATCTGATAATCAGTTCTGCAAGTGATTAGATCTTCAAGATTTTGCACACTAGGGTTTGTGAAATCCTCCTTCTGTAATGCCCTTAGCTTTCTGACGCAATATACTCTCTTCATCCCTTTTAACAATCTGATAATCAGTTCTGCAAGTGATTAGATCTTCAAGATTTTGCACACTAGGGTTTGTGAAATCCTCCTTCTGTAATGCCATAAGCTCTGTGTACTTACTTGCAACTCTCTTCTGTATATCCGAGTAACATTCCTTATTTAACATCTTGAGCCTGTCCTTTAGTCTCCTCATTTTTTCATACAGAACGTAAAATCTCCCCCCAGGAATTTTCTGTTTCCAAACCTGATCAACTATTCCTCTATAATCCGGATGTTTCATCCAGCAATTAAAGAACTTAAACCCTTTTGGTTTAGAAATAGCACTACTCACATTGTTCAAGTAGATTGCGCAATGATCTGAATCAGACGATGGGATAAGCTCAACCTTACTATCAGGAAATGCACCTTGCCAGGCCAGATTTATCAAAACTCTGTCCAGCTTACGAACCACCAAACCATCAAGTCTATTATTCATCCAAGTGAAGACAGGGCCTGAAGCTGTATGGTCAATCAATTCACAATCTGCCACATAATTTCTAAAGTCACCCATACCTTCAAAAGAATTTGGAGCTGGACAAGCTTCAGAAAGGTCTAGGAAGGCATTGAAGTCCCCTGCTATAAACCAAGGGATAGTATTTTGCTTAAACTTCTTTAACTTGTTGAAAGTCTTCCTTCTCTCCATAGTGTCATTATCCCCATATACTATTGTTCAATAATAACTCTGAGGAAGGTCTATCCGAAAATGAATAAATCGGCTAGAACACTCCAACACTACAAGAGGGATGTCATTTTTCCAAATTAACCAGATTTTCCCAGAGAGCCTTTAAAAGCAAATGCACCTGTCCAACCAGGAAACCTATCTTTGAAGAGATCCAATGTTTTCTCTTCCTTTATTCTAGGTTCGATAACAGCAATCACATCATTACTATATTGTCTAACATAACTCAACACAGCTTTATACTTACTATCCTTATTAAACCCTCTTGTATTCCATATCCAGTATTTCATCTGAGGGAATTTTTGTACCTTGTTTTGACACCTGAAACTTGATACTTCTTCTTAACATGCTTCGTGTGCTGCATAAAGTACTCCAAAGTGGCTTTCCTTACTGAATGTATAACCTCTGGCTCATCCTCAGATGTCCATTTACTTATCTCTCCATCTCTTAGCCGTAGGTCTTCAATTAAGACACTCAACTGGCTAGGTCTAGGGCCTTCCACAGTTCCTACAGTCATTTGATCTGCAGGCGATCCTGTCCCTTTTTGCGAAGATGCAGGTTCCTTATCAGCTTCCAGTATTTCTTTAATATCTGCAGACTTAACCACACTACTTCCCTCAACTTCAGTGGCATCAGTGGCCAATTTTCTTTTAGCATTCTTCCTTCTCTTCTTGGCCATTTTCCTCTTACTCCCTTCATCCTGCTCCTTAGGTGATGATTCATCTTGCTTTTCATTCTCAGGAGAAGAATGGTTGGCATCCTTAATCGCTATCCCATTTGGAGTTTGATTACCATCCACAGCAGCTGTAGGGCTTACTTCCTTATCAGCTTGATTATCCTCCGCCACTACAACTTTTGGCCTATAAACTTGTCTTTCAAAGCTCTTTCGTGTATAGTCTCTAGCCTTGGCTTGGACCACTTGTATAACATGTTGCTCATCCTCATCCAAAATTTTCATAACCTCAGGACATGGGATAGCTTTATCTCTTATTATGCATACCTTAATGTCTAGCCCATCCCTTACAAAATTCCTCACCGGTTTCCCAACCAGACTTGACAACCAGCTAATACCTTCTTGAGATATTGCAGCAGGGGGAACCCTTTGGAACGTAATCCACTCCGGGCTCTGCCCATCAGGGATTACCACAGGTCTAATCCCTCTAGCCCATTTCCTCATGATCATACCAGTGTTATGAACATGCCAAGACCTACTCAAGACCCAATCACAGAGCTTAACCGACTTGAGCTCAACCAAGAAAAAATTAGTTTCCAAACTTGCGATTATCACTCCTCCTTCATATCCCCACAATCTATTAGCCACATTAGCTAACACACGAATAGGTGGAGGGTTACCAAGGAATTGGACGACTACCGCCGCTTTCAGTCGCTCCACTCCCTTATCTAGCACTTCCTTCGGCAGACGAACAGCATCCCCCTGTCGGGCTGAATCTGGAATATCAATGAATTTCAGATCATCCTTAGGGTTAGAGATCAAGTCCGCCCAAGTTTTCCTAGATGTACTAGATGAGTCTCCTTTCTCCATCGCACAGAATACCAGCACAGGTCTCAATCCCAACAACTACCACGGGACCTCAGAGGTTCACCGACGATCTAGCCACAGTCGGAAAGTCCTTGGGAGCTCACCCGCCAAGGATAAACTCTCAACAACTACGACGATTGTAGCTGGGAACTGAGCCAAGTCAATAGAACAGTGAAACCCCTCAAGAAAAGCAAAATCAAACGGAAAAAGTACAGGCCAAGGGGAAATCCGGGGTCTCAGAGACCTACCAGCGTCGTCACGCCCCGACAAAGTCCTTCGGGAGCTCACCGCCGAAGTAAAAACCCCCTATCGGAGGCGACGATCAGAAAAAGCGGGGTCAGAAAGTTGAGAGAAAACCTTTCGACTACACGCGCCCCACGCGCCAGCACTTTCTTGTATTTTTTCAATGTGGTATTTGCTCAAAATAATTTTAGGTGAAAACAAATGCCCCCAACAACTTAGTGCACAAGAATTGTGGACTAAGTTGTTTGACACCAATTATATTAATCAAGGCCAAATATTGTCTATGACATCACAATTAAAACAATCAAGGCAACATCGTGCCCCCTTGTCTAGGTTTTTTTATTACTGCTCGATGTATCGTGCTAGTAACTTGCTATCTAATCTCTTCTACTTATGACTTTAAATCTCCACATCGAAATTACATATTCATCACAAGTCATCTTGGTGACATGATTTTAAACTTCAACGCCAAAGCCTACGCATTATTGAAAGTTATACTATACGTGGCTACCTTCCTTCCTCCAAGACAAGTTATGGCGTGGTATGCCACATTGGTGACATGGTCTCTCAAGACTAATAACACCATACGTGCCCATGACAAGGGACGTCAGACTTTAGACACGTGTAATGTTAATAAACTTCACATATCTCTTGATGAGGACGCTTCCCTCCTTCCCTCTTGATGAGGAGGTCGAGATGATGACATCATCATCATGGAGTCGTCCTTAGGGTTTCCCACTTGATGATGAGGTAGGCTTCCCTCTTGATGAGGAGGTCGACATGATGACATCATCATTATGGAGTCGGCGTTAGGGTTTCCCTCTTGATGATGAGGCAGGCTTCCCTCTTGATGAGGAGGTCGACATGATGACATCATCATTATGGAGTTGCCCTTAGGGTTTCCCACTTGAAGAGGAGGCAGGTTTCCTTCTTCGATGGGATGCCCTCCTCCTTGATGGGGAGGCATGCTTCCCTGTTTGATGGGATACCCTCCACTTTGATGGGGAGTCTCCGTGGTGACAAAATAGTAAATTGATAGCCTCACTTAATCACTTTTGCTTAATAGAATGATTAAAGCTTAATAAAGCCATGTATACCTCCATAAACAAGCAATGTGGTATATTTGGTCGTCATTTTGGAAAGGTCATATCTCACAGGTCTGGTAGAACTGTATCATCAACTATAAGTGGATGGAAAGAGAACAAAATTATCTTTCCATCGCCACCGAATTTGTATTAATCCGATTTTAGATGAAAGAGTTATGGCCAAAAGACTACACTGGACAGAATTAGCATAAAAAATATGCCAAAAAGATGACGTCATGGACCGATTTAGATTGGTTAATCACTAACGCAATTAATGGCCTAATAAAGCCACTTGATTTCTTGTATTTTTTCAATGTGGTATTTGCTCAAAATAATTTTAGGTGTAAACAAATGCCTCCAACAACTTAGTGCACAAGAATTGTGGACTAAATTATTTGACACCAATTATATTAATCAAGGCCAAATATTGTCTACAACATCACAATTAAAACAATCAAGGCAACATCGTGCCCCCTTGTCTAGGTTTTTTTATTACTGCTCAATGTATCGTGCTAGTAACTTGCTATCTAATCTTGATGGGGACATCCTTGGGTCATCAACTAGTCCAATTACTAGGAGTCAAACCAAGGCCCCCAGGGACAAGGTGGCAACATTCATGGAGGCTTGGAGTATGCCAAAGCATGAAGAATTGGAGCAAGGATGCTGGACATTACTTAGGATGGTTGGCGAGACTCAATGATGATCCAACGGCAAGATTCAAACATTTTGTGATCTTCAGTGACCATTCCGCCATATCGGAAAGTTGAGGGGTCTCATGAACGAAATTCATCTACATTCATGCACTTGTTTTCATGTTCATTCACTTCCAGATTGGAACCATGCACTTGCATTAATGTTCATTCACTTCCACTTCGGAACAAGGGGATGTACTTAGTTAAGTGTGAACAATTAATTGTGTAGTTTTTCTAGATGACTAGATTCATCGAATCTGGTGTAGGACACATTTTCTCCTACCCTATTTAAAGGGTTCTTTGTAGTTTGTTTCAAATCAGCTTGTTTGCTCACAATTAAAGAAATTCAGACTTTGGTTTATAGTATTTGTTCCTTTAAGCTTTTGCTCGTTGTTGCTTGGCTTAGGAAGTTTGGTTTATCGAGATAAGGGTATTCACCCCTTAGTTCGTGGTACCGCACACACTTGATACCTTGAGTTCTTAGCTCTATAGCTAAGGGTTCTGGTTCGATTTCCATCATCTATCTTGATTGTGTTTTTGTTTTCAAATTGTTCAAACCGAGTTGTGTGTATTGAGCCAACCTTGGCTTCGGTTCATATCAGTTTGGTATCAGAGCTCGGTTCAACTCTTGGATCAAAGCTTCTGTTGTTTTTCTTTTGATTAAAAAAAACCAAAAAAAAAATAGTAGCATTATTGGCTAAATCGTGATTTGTGTGATTTCAGATTTATAGTTTTGTACTAACCATTTCTTGGTGGTAAAAGCTGGTGTGCAGGTTAAGAAGAAACAAAATTTAAAAATCAAGAGGTCCAAAAGAATAATTTCGACCCAATCAAAGCAAAGCCACCTCACCAAGATTGTGTCTAGAAGTTATAGCGGAATTCTAAGAAAGGGGGGTAAACAATTTCTGTTCTTTCAAAGTCAAATTCGTTTTGAATAGTTTGTTATTAGAAAACCCAGCAAAGAAATCTGACTAGGGCTTAGAGTGAACTCAGCTAGGGTTGTGTTTACTTGAATTTTGAATTAATTGACTTCTAAAGCTTTGAAGAAACTTGCAACTGCTCATAACGAACTTCCTTATTGCCGATTTCTGTTTCATCTTTTTCTCACCAAAAACTTGTGTGAAACAAGAGAGGTAAAAGAAAGAGTGTGTGAGGTTCATTAGAGAGAGTTGGTGAGGCCATTGTGACTAATCATTGTTCAAGATGACAGATCCAGCAGGGTTCGAAGCAGCAATGAATGCGATGAGGACGGAGTTCCATGAAGCACTCAACACTATGGCTCAAACCCTCACCGCGGCCATCCAGAATAATCAGCCAAGGATAGATGATTCTGATGTGGAGGATGATGCACCTCCACGAGGTGGAGCAAGGACACATAGAGAAGCTTTAAGAGGAGTAATGCTGGACGATGATATCCGAGGAGTAAAAATTTGGTTCCCAAATTCCAAGGGAAATCAGACCCGGATGCATATCTCGATTGGGAGAGGGCGATGGAATTCTTCTTCCAATGCCATCAATTTTCTGATCGCAAGAAGGTAACCCTTGCTGTTGTGGAATTTACTGACTACGCTTCTGTTTGGTGGAGTCAGCAAGTTAGACAAAGGGAGCGCGAAGGGAAGAGGCCTATTGGAACATGGGAGGATGTGAAACGTGTCATGAGAAGGAAGTATGTTCCAGCTTCCTATTGCCGAGATTTACACACTAAGTTACAAGCTCTAAAGCAAGGTGGTATGACTGTTGAAGACTACCATAAGGAGATCGAGATGATATTGTCTCGATTGGATCTAATTGAAGATGAGGATGCCAAGATTGCACGTTTCCTAGGAGGCTTACAGAGGGAAATCGCCAATCAAGTCAACTTGCAGAATTTCATCGACTATGATGAATTGGTGCGACTTGCAATACGAGTGGAGAAGCAACTCAAACTTGGCACTGGACAGAGATTCAATACGCCAACCACTACCACACCATCATGGAAGACGAATACCATGAAGAAAGAGGAAGGCACCTCGGGAGGCTTTAACAAACCTAAAACCACTCAAGGGCGTGGACATATGGCTAGGGACTGCCCTAATAAAGCCACTATGGTGATCCAAAATGGAGAGGTGTTCACGGATGATGAGGACAATAAGGAGGAGTTCCAAGGAGGTGAAATCAAAGAGGAGGAATCGGAGGAAGAGGAAGAAAAGGTTCCAGAAGGTTTGGTCAAGTTCAATAGAGTGGCCATTCGAGCATTGAGCACTCTAGTTAAAGACGAGTTGGATCAGCGGGAGAACCTATTCCATGTTCGTTGTGTCATCCACAACAAACTTTGTAATCTGGTTATCGATCGAGGAAGTTGTACGAATGTAGCAAGTCAAGATCTTGTGGAAGGCATGAAGCTCACCACCATTGGACATCCTAAGCCATACAGACTTCAATGGCTTAGCAAAGCAGGAGAGCTAAAAGTGACAAGGCAGGTATACGTCCCTTTCAGTATTGGTCGATATACTGATGAAATTCTTTGTGACGTAGTACCTATGGAGGCTGCTCATATTCTGCTTGGGAGGCCATGGCAATTTGATCGATTTCTCTTCATGATGGGAGGGCTAATCGATATTCCTTAACCCATAAGGGGCAAACCTACAAGCTCAAGCCTTTGTCACCAACCGAATTGTACCAAGATCAATTGGAGAAGCAACAACTTCGTGAGGCTAGAGAGAAGAAAGAGATGGAGCTCAAAATAAGAGAGAAGAGTGAAAAGAAACAGAGTGACACCCATTCGAGTGCAAAAACATAAATGGTATGTCATAAAGCTCAAAAAAGTGAGACCGAGAGGAGAGAAAACCTTTTAGCTACACGTGGTGAGATCAAACAAACCTTAACTTCTAGGATGCCACTCGTGGTTATCGTATACAAGGAGTGTTTGAATTCTGATTATGCTAATGTAACCAATTCTCTTCCTAGTGTTATCTCTTCATTATTACAGGAATTTGAAGATGTCTTTCCGGAGGAGACTCCTAAAGGACTACCACCAATTAGAGGAATTGAGCATCAAATCGACTTTGTTCCAGGAGCATCCATCCCTAACAAGGCCGCATATAGAACCAATCGGAAGAGACCAAAGAGCTTCAGAGACAAGTGGATGAGTTAATGGACAAAGGGCACGTTCGAGAAAGCATGAGCCCTTGTGCCGTACCGGTTATCCTCGTGCCAAAGAAGGATAAATCATGGAGGATGTGCGTAGACTGTCGAGCGATCAATAACATCACGGTAAAGTATCGTCATCCTATTCCTAGACTTGATGATATGCTAGATGAGTTACATGGTGCTTCTATCTTTTCAAAGATTGATTTAAAATCTGGATATCACCAAATTCGAATGAAGGAAGGAGATGAATGGAAAACCGCATTTAAAACTAAACATGGTTTATATGAGTGGATGGTTATGCCATTTGGTTTGACAAATGCACCTAGTACATTCATGAGATTGATGAACCACGTGCTTAGGGCTTTCATAGGCAGATTTGTAGTCGTTTACTTTGATGATATTCTGGTTTACTCATCTAATTTAGAGGATCATGGTGGACACTTAAAATTGGTGTTAGAAACCCTTAGAAAGGAAAGACTGTTTGCCAACATGAAAAAGTGCGTCTTTTGCACCGATCACCTTGTGTTTCTTGGCTTTGTTGTTAGTTCTACAGGAATCAAGGTTGATGAGGAGAAAATAGAGGCAATCAAGTCTTGTCCAATTCCCACAAACATATCTGATGTTAGGAGCTTTCATGGTTTGGCTAGTTTCTATCGAAGATTTGTGAGGGATTTCAGTACTATTGCTGCACCACTCACGGCCGTAGTGAAAAAGGATGTACCCTTTCATTGGGGAACACCTCAACAAGAGGCATTTGAGCTATTGAAGGAGAGACTCACCAATGCACCAGTTCTGATGCTGCCCAATTTCATCAAGGCATTTGAGATCGAGTGTGATGCTTCAGGAATTGGAATAAGAGCTGTGCTCATGCAAGAAAAGAAACCGATTGCATACTTCAGTGAAAAGTTGCATGGAGCTACTCTGAATTACCCAACTTACGATAAGGAATTATATGCACTTGTTCGCGCATTAGAGACTTGGCAACACTACTTATGGCCAAAGGAGTTTGTCATCCATTCTGATCACGAGTCATTGAAATATCTCAAAGCTCAACACAAGCTGAACAAGAGGCATGCACGATGGGTTGAGTTCATCGAGTCTTTTCCCTATGTTATCCGTTACAAGCAAGGTAAGGAGAACATAGTGGCTGATGCCCTATCTCGAAGGTACACTCTTATCTCTACTCTTGGTGTTAAGTTCATTGGTTTTGAATACATTAAAGACTTATATGATACCGATACTGACTTTGGAGATGTGTACAAGGCATGTGAACATTCGGCTCATGATAAATATTATAGGTTAGATGGATACTTGTTTCGAGAGAACAAGTTATGTTTGCCTAACTCTTCGTGTCGAGATGTTTTAGTCAGGGAAGCACATGGAGGCGGGTTAATGGGGCACTTTGGAATTGCCAAAACGATGCATGTCTTCAAGAGCACTTCTACTGGCCTAGAATGAGGCATGATGTGGAGAAACACCTAGCCAGATGTGTGGCTTGTCACCAAGCCAAGTCTAAATCACAACCACACGGGTTATACACTCCTCTCCCTATTCCTACTGCACCTTGGATTGATATATCTATGGACTTTGTGTTAGGCTTGCCTAGGACTAGGGGTGGTAGAGATTCAATTTTTGTGGTGGTCGATAGATTCTCAAAAATGGCACACTTCATTCCATGTCATAAAACTGATGATGCATCTCACATTGATAATTTGTTTTTTAAGGAAGTTGTTAGATTGCATGGAATGCCTCGTACTATTAAGTCGGATCGTGACTCTAAGTTTCTTAGCTATTTCTGGAAAAATCTTTGGGGTAAACTAGGAACGAAGCTACTATTCTCTACTACTTGTCATCCACAAACTGATGGTCAAACTGAAGTAGTCAATAGGTCGTTATCACAATTGCTTAGAGCCATAATCATGTCCAACATTAAAACTTGGGAAAAGTGTTTGCCACATGTTGAGTTTGCATATAATAGGGTTGTGCATTCGGCTACTAAGTATACACCCTTCGAACTTGTGTATGGATTTAATCCATTGACTCCTTTAGACCTATCACCTTTGCCTTTGCATGAGTTATCTAATACAGATGGGGAAGCAAAAGCAAAGTA